>JAQFXP010004133.1:0-11208 GCA_034693685.1 Belba bartosi
TATTATGCAATTTGAAAACTATAACAAATAAATAAATTTTGTACAACACTATTAATAGCAATTATTTTTAACACATTATAAAGTCGGTTTCAACTAATTATAATAACTTTTCTTAAATATTTTATTTTGTTTATAAGTAAAAAACAATTTAGTTTAGTAAAAAATAATTAATACAAAAGTTATGCAAAATTATGTGTTTTATAAAAGTGTCTTTTACACTTTTCTTCTAACTCTTATAATTTATAAATTAATTTAAAATTACTAAAATTGCATCTCTGGAATACATTAATTAAATATAATTTTAACCACAATAAAGATGATGAATAAAGTTTATATTTAAATAACAAAATCTATAATAGTAGTTCTATAAAATAGCTATCTTAGAATTTTCAAAAATAAAACTGTAATTAAATAAATTGCATTTAAAGTTAATTCGGAAATTATTTTCGGTTTTACCCAATATATCTAAGATATAATTAATTATAATATTATTTCTTAGCAAAACTTTAGCTGGCCAACTTTTACTTTGGCTTAGTTTGTCAAAAAAAAATTTAGGCAACATATGCTTGCTTATTTAACATTACTTTAAATTTTGTATACATTGTAAATGAATCAGAACTAAAAAGGTTTACTAAATACTGTATCGAAAGTCTAGTTTAGTATAGTTCACAAGTTTTACACTAAAAACAAACGAATTTATAATTAATTTAACGCAAACCTTAAATGCGGGTATTTTTCCAAATCAACTCTAATATTCACTAATTAGTGCTAAATATGATAATATCGATTAAATTTTGATACTTTTCGTTTTCACAATCAATTAATTTTATTAAAATTATTTCCACTAAAAATGATAAAATATTTAATTAAAATTTAATTCAAACTTTAGGCTCAAAACCGATATAGAGTTCCCTTAAACACCAAATTCTATAGAGTGAAGGCCAAACCCTGGGCGCGACTGACCAACAGATTACTGGAAAGTCGAACCGGTTTTGGGATTTCGGGGCTATTCTCACAAAAGGAATTGTTGTCGAAATCGAGTTCAGCGATGAATGTGTCGAATATGTCGTTTTCGACTTCGGTTTCGCCGATCAATAGCCCAACCAATCAGTTCCCAAATGAATGATCGCATGGTTTGAGTTAAAGCACTGATTAGTCATTTTGTATGAATTGTTTTTATTATATGTTTACTATATATGGTTAAGAAGTTTCTGATAATTAAGATATAAAATAAATGTTTTGTTATTTTTTTGGCAATAATTTAATTTAATTATTCAAAAGTACAAATTGAAACTCAATTGAAGTAATTGATAGACTAGTGGTTACAGTGAATGAACTTATATTGACTCGAGTTTTACTAAATAAATAGTTTAGCTCTTGTTTAGGAACAGCTGCACAAAAGAGAGAACAAAGTATTTGTTTTAACAAATTTCGATCTAAAGACAAATTTAAATAAAACATTTTCTTACAATCAATAAATTACAATAAATTTCATTAAATTTTTGTCTTATTTCACAAATTCTATTAACAATTATCGGAAACTTGAGAAAACGGTTGACATTGAGAAGTGGCAGCAATTGGTTCGTGTGATGTCTCGAACATTATATCAGATGTGTTTGTATTGAAAATAAAGTCATCGTTTGGACAGTTCGACCAATTCTCCAAACAATAGGCGATCTGTTCGTTGTCTTCCCTATCAAAGGGCTGTAAGTCGTCCAAAGAAGTCACTATATATTCATCACTTTGTGCCGAATCGATGCTCTGTTCCTGTGCTTCTAAATAGTTATCGGAGTTGTCGGCACTGGTAGGGCCATTGAATTGCCACAAACTGTTGTGGAAATTGATTTCGTTGTTGTCGTAAGTGCTTTGTTTCGATGTCTTGATCGGAGTCTCCAAATCTAGAATGTCTTCCGGATTAGTCATCTCGAGGTTATCCAAATATAAAGTTTCCGATGAGTTGTCGCTCAGCTCTTGTGGTTCACTCTTCAACACAACTGTGCGATCGTTGTTCGGGTTTTCTGTTTCTCTTTCATCATAACTCACATAATTATAGCCATAATATGATTCGTCGTAATAGTAGTAGTCGTTTGAACCGCCACTACAGGACTGGTTGTCCCAATAGTTGCCGCAGTTCTCGCTCTTATAGGTTTGCTGTTCGTAATCTACAGTTTTAGTACAAAAATGTTTTTAATTAAATCAAAATTAATTAATTTAATTTAAAAATAGTTTATGTAATATAAGCTAAGTTTTAACAACTCTTCTAAAGATTTAGCAATTCTTACAGCCATTCATATCCTGTGAATTGTCATATTCTCTGTATTGCTGTAATTCATCTATTCCTGAGATGTCATTGTCGTATTTGTTGGCCTAAAATAGATTTAATTAAATTAATTTTTATAATTTTAAAAGCTTTTTAATTATAAGATTTCACTTGGCTATCATATTCAGGAATCATAGTATGAATCACATTGTCTGCATGAATATCAATAGCACTGGACATAGCATCTGCTATATTGGACGCATCCATCTATTCGAACGATTGTTTCGATCATATTTTGGATAAAAACTGTTAATAACTTAATATTAAATTAAAATTATATTTATAGAAAATACCTGAAAAATAGCGCCATAATTGTTGTACGAATAGGTATTTGAATGCCTTATTTGAAAATGACTCGAATCTGATTCAGTATAGGATTGTTGTATTGAGTTAGTGCAGGAATTAAAGCACTGCTCATAACGATAACAATTGCATTCATCGGATGGAGTGTTCGCACAGTACTCTCTGCTCTCTAAATGCATTAATATAGGACTTACTCGAAATACTCAATTATAGTTATAATTATTAAATTATTAATATTAATATATTTGTTTACCGTTTTTACTCGAATCCAAGTATAATAAATCATTGGAAGGAATGCATTGTACAGAACAGAAGGCATTTGAGTTTGCATTTGAGATCTCTTGTATTGCTTTGTTTTTGTGCTCTTTAACTTTAAGTCGCTATTGAAATCACATTAAACAAATTATTCGGTAATTACGATATGTTTTAATTTTAAAATTGTACAATTGGATTTGTTTGAATATAAAAATTATACTAAATGTTTACGTTAATGAAAGGCACTAGATATGCAGCAAGCTATCTTGTTATTTGGCCATATGTATCTCAGTTAGTCAGTTTGCTTACTCTAAACTGTATTCTAAACGTTTGGTTGTATAACATAAGATGATTGAAACAACTGGCCAACTTCTCTTCTGCCATACATTCAATTCTTTATCTAATTTACTCTTTGTTTGCCTATAGTTTCTCAACCGACAGACCAATCGGTGCAGAAATACTTTCGCAAATTTACTCTTCAACTTATGTTAGACTTCCCACGGATTCGATACAATCTTTTTGTTATATCAGTTATTACAAAGTTAGACGAATTTGCTTTACATTACTTCAACTGATAATCACTACTACAGTACTTTCTGGTTTGATTTGTGAATGAGATTCACATTCATTGTAAAAACAATTTACATATTATTCATAGAATAACTGATCTGTCGCTTAAAACCCGTCAAAATCTTATAGAAAATAAGTGGTAAATCATAGGCTTTGTACTGGTATTGAAATAATTGCGAATTATATTTAAAACACAAATTATAATAATATTTAGAACACTTGTAATCATTTTCATTGCAATAGAAAGTAAAGCGAATGGTTTAGGGGTTTAGGGGTTTAGGGATGGGTTTATGTATTTGTGAAAATTAACTGAATTATTCAAATTGCTATTTCTTCTGGCGTTTAGACTGTACCAAGCTAATATTATACTCCAAAGTGTTTTCACTCAAATTCAAATACTTTTTTAAAGGCAATACTTACGTTAATTATACTAATTTGGAGTTAATAAAAGTTTACATTTCTTTTGTTTTTTGCAAGTTTTTAAACGATCGATAATTTGTGTAAAAAATACTCGAATTTATGTAAATAATAGAAACAATGAAATGAATAAATCCAGACCTGTATTGAAGAAGTAATCGAATTCTCAATCAATAAGGAACGAGTGATTCCTCGGGAAAATTTAAAAGTATGCCCTACTCTCCGGGCCTCTGCACTTGACTTGGGCTCAGGCCTCGGATGGTCGTGATTTCCTTTAGCCTTTCATTAAAAATATAATAAAAAATAGTTTAATATTTGAATCAATCGATGGTTTAATGAGTGTTTACCTGAAAAAATACAGCGAATTCCATGTGTCTCCAGAAGTGGGTGACGGGGTATCCGCAATGTCCGCGACATGGGTGCACTTCGAGCCTTCCGGTGCACTTGCGGTTGGGGCAGGGCTTGTGCTGCTGCTTCTTACGGGCCTTGTCACAGATGGCTGGCCTTAAGTGAATTCGATCTCCGTTTTCGAGAACACAGTTCTTATTACAGACGAGAACTCCCAGACACGACTTCTTGAGGATATGGACGTTATGGTTGTTGGTGTTCCTCATCGCCCAACCGCTTGCATGTCTTCGCGCCTCTTCTGAGTCGGGCCTATAAACGAACCTGCAGTGGCCGTCAGCCCACTCTTGGAAAAGGTCATGTGCCGTCACCTATAGTAGTGGTAATATTATTGATAATATATTGAGAGAACGTCTGGAGTCAACTATATAAACCTAAGGCTAACTATAACTCGAAAGTTATGTTAATCTAATAATGCAAACGCAATGTAAGATACATTGAAATATATTAGGCGAGAGCCGAGAGACGGTGTCTAACACTACCCCAATCGACAATTGAAAAGCCAGAGGCAACACATAATTCCCCTTTTCTTGTTATGCAGCAATTTGTGAAACATTTCTTACGACTTAAAAGTTGAAAATTTCTTTAAACAATTGCGATAACAAGTGTAAGTGCATTGCAAATGGCATTCATTAGACGTGCATTTGTCGGTCATTAGGCTCTATAATAGCATTAATATAGCAATTATGTGCAATCAAGAGATTTAATGCAAACTAAAAACAGAAAAATATCTAAACTAATGCAACCGATGCTCACTTCTGTCCAGTTTTGTATAATTGCTCGCTTTGGGAACAAACATAACGTTTATGTATTAAAATATTTTAATTTAAAATTGACTTTAATTTTAAGCTAGACAACAAATGTTAACTTAGTCTGGAGTCGAAAGTGAATAATTATTATCACCTCAAAGCAAATCAGTCGCTAAAAAGTTTTCGAAATGTTGAGTAATTAAAAATACTTACAAATATTTTTTTGTTACAAAATAATCAGTTTAATCATCATCAAGTTGCATTTAAGAAAAACATAGAGTTCAATTTAATACTTTCAAATTTTTGCATATCTTAACATTATTTTTAACAAATATTTCTTTTATAATAACATTCTATATAATAAAAATATTGCCGAATCTATCGTTTAGAAAATTTTATTCACGAAATTCCAGACAAATATTTTGCAATTTTTTCATTGCTTTGAGAGAGAGTTAAAAGAATTCTATTGAAAGTATTTGTCAATTATTATGAATCGACGAATTGTTTGCATTGAAATAGTGATCAAAATAACTAAAAGGAGATAGAGATCGAAAATGGGATAAGAGTTG
This sequence comes from Belba bartosi, assembly GCA_034693685.1. Classification (NCBI taxonomy): domain Eukaryota; kingdom Metazoa; phylum Arthropoda; class Arachnida; order Sarcoptiformes; family Damaeidae; genus Belba; species Belba bartosi. The sequence goes on from JAQFXP010004133.1 coordinate 5,589, forward strand.
ACAGATATAGATGATTATAGATATATAAAACACGACTTGAATGGTAAGAAGACCTAAGTTGGTTCGAACTCTATTTTGTAACTTTGCATAACTCACCAAAACTCACAAAAGACTTACTTTCGGAATGTGATTATCATTGATGTCCCACTCAGGAGTGTTGTGGTCACTATTTCCCTGACACATGTTCATGACATTAACAAGCTTTAATCTATAAGTCTAATAATCATATTTATTAGAAATACTTTTAATTTGTTTGAAAAAATCATTTATAAAACAATTTGATTGAATGGAAACACAGTTGCAAAGAGGGACGACTCAATTGCTTGGGAATGACTACAACTTTGTTTTCGACAAAATTAAAGCAAAAATAATAAATATTTTATAGAATCGCTTCTTTTAGCGATGGTTTGAGCCACGCCTGCTCTTAGGATCTGATTCTTCCCACCTCTTGCCACCACTCTCTGCACTATTATCTATTCGACCCAAAGCTGTTCGCACCGTTAGAGTGGGAGTGGTTTGACTCGAAGACACAGTTTTGTTAATATTTGCCAATCCTTTTAATTTGTATTTAATTGTTTAAACAAATTTAATTTTGTTTTTCTATGTATTGTTACTCGTGTTATGTAAACTACTTTCGCATCAATTCAATACATTTCGAATCGATTTAATTGAATTGATTTGTTTTGAGCACTGCTTCTCCAAAGCCGTCCAAAACTATGTGTAACTGAGCTATGGGTCAAAAGGAAAGATTGAATTAATAGTTTCGGATTTTATTCACAAATTCTTGTTTAACAGTTGATCCACTCTTTATGACTGGAATACAAGAAGCCTTTAATCAGTTGAATATTAGTCTACATTTGTTTTTATGCGTTCGATAATAGAGATTCTGAAAAATAAAGGTTTTATGCGATTCTACACTACATACACACATATCTCTCTCTCTCTCTCTCTCTCCCCCCCTCCCTCCCTCCCTCCTGCGCGCTCTCTCTCTCCCTCCTGCGCTCTCGCTCTCTCTCTCTCTCCTGCTCTCTCTTCCTCTCTCACTCACTCACTCACTCTTTCTCTACTATCAGTCCATTATTCTCTGATTCGTATCTCAGAGAACATAAACGTTGGAAGAGAACGGATCGCACTCTCTATCGTCAACTCATAGTTTACCCAAATATTGGGTTAGAAATACAATTGCAGTTAAGACTAATCTTTGTGTCATTTCTAACAGAGATTACAAAGATTTGGAAAACTATAAAAATAATTAGTGCTTACGATGTACTCGAATGCCGAAAATGTTTCACTTAATACCATTGGAGGCCTATTGAGTAATCTAGCGCAGAGTCAGTCTCATTCCGAGGCATGTGTGGCCAAAAATTTTGATTATTTTTCACTTTAAAAATGTTGAAATATTTTTTAATAAACTGTCGAAAAAATTTCTGTAAATTTATTTCTTATATTTGGCATAAGATTAGACAAAATGTGAGTTTTTTTTTCTTAATCTGAACATTGATTTGCTTTTTATTTAAACCTATTCGATGCCATCAATTTGATTGCCTTCAACTCAACCTAATTCTTAAGTTATTATTATTATTATTGAAGCGATTGTCTGATAATAGGGCCGAAAGCCATCTAAAACAGCAATATTGTGATGCAATTAGAGTGAACTCTAAAGCAGTGTTTTGTTGAGCTTTTATGTGAAGGCAGTGATCATAGCCTCCCTATCATGATCTTTGGGCATCACATACATTGTTTCTCTGATCAAACATATCATTCCTGACAGACAGGTCTTCCCATTTCGGTACAGAGTAGTGAACACAGGACTAGGGAACAGTAGATTTGAGCCTCACTTTTGATTTTTCAGGAAGTTTTGGCAGATGTAAGCGAATCAACTGATTTGATAAACCAATAGATGTTTTAATGCTTTTATTGTTTTGTATAAATATTTTTTTTATTATTTTTTCTGCTCATAAATAATTAAAATGATAACTACTACTACTGTTCAGTACTTTTTAAACACAATTCTTTTAATGTGATTGTAAACTCAATTAATTAGTTCATTTAGAATAGTTTGAACTTAATCTACGAATCGATTGAAAGTTTTTATATTATAGCAAACCTTATTAATAGAATAATTAATAGATTAATGAATTGGTTATGTAAATGACCCACATTTGGAGCCTATCATATCTGGTAGTGATGAGTAGATAGTGTTTATGGTGTTTATGGCACGCGTTCTCTACTACACTCTACTCTCACTTAAGGAGATGTTTAGCATCTGTTGGTTCGTAAGAAAGCGCTTCTTACTGTCTAACTTTATAGGTCTAGTTGTCTCTCGTTTGCCGTTTGCTCTTTACTCTCCTCTCCTATCTTGCTCAGATTTAATTCTATTTTATATATTTTTCGCTAATTCGTTCTTTTTAGCAAATTTTCATAAACTCAAACAGATATTAAAAAATTAATATTTTTTGTCGCTAATAAAAAGTATCAGGTTATTTATCTTAATTATGATTTCATTAGTGACTTATCAAATTCAAATTTAGCCTTAAGTCAGTTATAAAATTATTCGGGTCTCGAGTCAGTGCCGATGCTATCTTTTGACAAATTTTCAGCTTTTCGTCAAAAATGTCTTAATTTTTAGCAAATTTTTATACGATATAAATGTATAAAATTTACATAAAATTTAACCTTTTAATTTATAAATACATTAATTAAAATTTTTTAAATTATTTTTATTAATACTAATTTATATTTTAATTTTTTAAATATAGTCTAGATCTCATTTTAGTTTGATTTATTAAATAATGGTAATAATAGGTTTAAATGTATACTTATTAAAAATTTTGTTTTGAAACTTTAAAACTATTTAAAGTAATAAAAACTTAATCACAGTTTTATAATTGAATCGAAAATGATCTTTATTTTCAATCTAAGAATTGTGTGAATACTTCGCAAATTTATGTGAATTTATACTTTTTATGACAATTTCTATCACAAATACTCATAATATTGTGATTTCAAAAGAATTTAATAAAATTTTTAATCGTTGATGAGTTTATTTACTTTATATTTATTAGAAGTTTAAAATTTTTTATTTAAATTATTTTGCAAAAAAGTATAAATTAAAACTAAATCTTTTGTTTATAAGTACAGTATGATAACTTTATACAGTATTTGTATGAGTACATAGTACATAGGAGAACATACAGTAAAGCATATTTATAACAATTTTATTTAACAAATACTAATTAATAAAACATTTTCATACATATTAAAGTCGGACAGTCTGGCTCGCTCTTAGTATAAACTGTGTAATGATTTTGATGTCATCGGTAAGTCTCACCACTTATTTTATGTATCTAAACTATGCAATTCACTATTTTTATTCTAATTTTTCCTATTTAAAGCGTTACTTAATCCATTTTTATAACAATATTTCTGTAAAGTTTTTGTATTTTGGAATCGTAAAGTCTAAGATTAGTTAATTTGATTTAAAAATTGTATTACATAAACATATGTAAATTGGTTTTGTTCATTATATGTTTTATAGCTCCCATAGACTCAATGCTTTCCTATGTACAAATTTAAAGTTATCATACTGTATAACAACAATTAGGTATAAACAAAAAATTATTGAACAAACTATGCTTGATTTAAAGAATCTTGGCAACCAAAATTTTTTTAAGGATTTATTAACATTTAAATCTTTAACAAATACTAAATTCAGCAACATATAATTTTAAATTTTTGCAAAATTATAAAAACGAATTTTATTTTTGAAAACTTTAATTTTCAATAGAAAAAATAGGAAATTTACAAAATGTTCAATAATTTATTGATATATAACGCAATTTAAAATAATATAAGTTTTTAATACATTTTCGAAAAAATGTATATACCGGTATAATTTTACTCTAAGCACCCCTCCCTCCAGTAAAATTGTACAAAAATCATTCATGGCAATATCCAACTATACTTTATTTCTATAAGTCATATTTTTATTCTATTTGAATCAATTAATATTTTAACTTAAATTATGTTTAAAAATTAAGAAAATTCAGTGGTTTATTTTAAAACAAAATAAACATTTTTATTTATAATGTGTTAAGATTTACTTTATTATGCTGTTTTTGTATGTTTAAAATACAATTAAAAATCTATCTGTTATTATTGAATTTTTAATGTAAAAGACTTATTAAGTATTATTACCATAATATTTAACTTTAAATATGAATTATTTTTTGCTTTATTCACTTAAATTATGAAGAGTTTTAGTGAATAGTACATTGTACTATCAATTTTGCAAGCTTATTGCAAATCTAACGTTTTAAAATTTCTTTAGCAAAATCCTTTTATTTTCCCAACTTTTAGCGTAGATTTTTAAATTTTATACAAAATTATCTATCAATAAAAATGCGTTATTCTAATAGCAACAAATAGATCAGTAAATTGTTTAATATTTTGTAAATTTCCTGTTCTTTTCTATTAAAAATTAAAATCTTCAAAAAATTTTAATTTTTCTAATTTTGCAAAACATTTTTAATTATGTTTTACTGAATTTAGCATTTGTTAAAGATTTAAATTACTAAATCTTTAAAAAATATTTTTGGTGCCCAAGGTCTTTTAATATAAAGTGTTTTATTTGATTTGATTATAGTAATGCAATAATAGTGTACATTATAAACAGAGAAAAGCTTATAAAGAATAAAATATTCAATAGTTATGAGCAGACTATAATTTTTTGTCAGTTTAAAATGTTTGTTAGCTTTTGAAAAAACAACATGTTGATATGCTAAACATTAAAATTACAATAGCCCTATATCTGCACTGTCTTATACTTTGTTCGTGCTCGCAAGATATATTTTTATTTTTTTTATTCAGTCTTATAATTAAAATGCATTCGAACCAGTGTGGTATTTTAGGCGACCACTCAGTGTTGCCGCGCGCTAAGTTTTGTCTGTTAGACGGCAATTATATATATTTGCCGATATATACAGTATATCTATATCTATATACAGTATATATAAATATATACAATGTATATTAAATTACAACAAAAAGGACTAATTGTTTAATACTGTATATATTTGACTTATATTAATGTTTGATATACTGTACTGTATATATCAAAAAGTTAAAAAAATTATTTAATTAAAAGTTATTCTCAGTTATTATATTTTGATTTCTCAATACATTGATTGGATTTTAAAAGTAATTGGAAAATAAATTAATTTCATTATAATTTGCAATGAATGAATTGGATGTCAAATAAATATTAAAATTTTATTTTGTTTTATTTTTTAATGCAAATTTTATATAATTTAATTACTTTATAAAAATTGGTTTATTTTTAGTTTGACTTTTTATATTAACTTTATTTTAAAATTAATATAAATATATTAAACAATTAGTTTTTTTGTTGTTGTAATAAAATATATATATTGATATATATAATTGCAGTCTAACAGGCAAAACTTAGCGCGCGGCAACACTAAGTGATCGCCTAAAATACCACATTGATTAAATTCAATTATATTTTTAAGTCTAAAAATGTGTGTTTTTATCCATATTTTTAGTCCAACATTAATCCAAATGATATATTCAAACCGAACCCAATTTAAAATTAAGCGAA
>JAQFXP010004134.1:0-11207 GCA_034693685.1 Belba bartosi
TTTTTTCAGTTATATTTAGTAAAAATAAAATATATATTTTAATTTTATTTTTTATTGTATTTATAAATTAATATCATTATTGATTTTTACGTTTAATAAAGAATAATGTTAATTTTATAATACAATAAAATATATGTTTACTTTAAAAAATAATATTTATTTTATGATATAAATTTTAATTAAAGCAAGAAATATATATATATAAATGATTAGAAGCAATTTATATTATAAGATAATGTATCTTTTTTAATAATATTAGATTTTTAATTTATTTTTTTAGTTTTTTTAGTAAAATTAAAAATTCAGATTTTATTTTATATTTTATTTATTTATAAGCAGGAAGTTTTTAAATCGGGCAAAACTAAAAAACAACACCCTGAAAATATTTTAACTCAAATCAACTTATCGATTAATTTTTATTAATAGATAATAATTACTTGATTTTATCAAAACAATTCATAAAACAATTATTAAAAAGCAGTTTATATTAAACTCCAATACTAATTAGTAATCATTAGTGAAATAAATATTAAAATATTGCCAAACAAATAATCTTACCAGTCAAACTAATAGTAATGACAAAAATTTATTTAACATATTATAACTAAACTAATAAAGTTTTGATATTTTATATGTTATTTGATTAAAATTTAATTAATATATGCTTAAAAAAATATCAATATTAATTAATCATATGCTTTTTACAAAATTAAAATATCTCAATCAGTTTAGAAATGGCATTAAAATTTCGGGCGACAAGATTAACTGAACGCTTCCTTAAATTGATTTAAACAAAATTTTAAAATAAACAAATATAACGGTTATAACAGTTTTCAAACATTAGATATCTTCTAAACTTTTATTTCTTGAGTTTCTTATCAAAAATATTTGAATGAAACTTATTTACAAAAACGACTTTTTCCTCATTTTATAAATACATGTAAATATACCCCGGGGTATAAGTACATGAAGCCCTAACTCACCTTATATGTACATGTACTAATATGTAAAGGAATACGGTAAATATAATTGACTTTACTAAAAGCATTAAAATTTATATAAAAAATTATAAATTAAACATATAAAAATTATTTATTAATATAATTTTAAAATAAAAATAAAATTGTGATTAAATGATATATTTAATAATTAATTTGCAAACAATATTTTATTACAAATTTTATTGTGCCAAAATAGACACTGTAGATATTAGGATTTTAATAAAATTATCAAATTTCGCTACTATGTTGTTAAATAATAATTTTAAACTGTGCTAGTAATTTTTACTTAAATTTTAAAAATTATTTAAATTATATTAAATAATTATAAAGTTAAATAAAAAAAATATTACCTGTAATAAATGTAAGTTTTTAAAACTTTAAAATAACAGACAAATTGGTCAAAAACTATATTATAAAATATATAAATAAATAACTTTACACAAAACTAAAATATAATTGCTAATTCTTAATTGGTACAATTAATATTAGAATTTAGTTTAACTATAAAACTGTATATATCTTTTTCCAAATGCTCAGTTTAATTAACAGTACAAGAATAATTCTTAAATATACGTTTTGAAATAATCTATTTTTAACAAAATTAACAAAAGAAAATTAATCAATTTTAATTTTAATTGCGTCTTTTTTAACTTTTCAAAGCTATATATCAAAATTAAATTTTGAAATAAAACTTTTTATTAATTAATGTCATGAATTATATTTAAAATTAAAAACTTCCTGCTGCAAATATTATGTTTATATACAGTATATGTAAACTACATATTACATCATATGAATCTATAAATATACACATGGTACAATCATAAACATTTCATATTTTAAAATTTTAGATTAAATAAATAAATAAGATAAAGAAATTATTGACGCAGTGGGGTTGTTTTTAATTTTTCTCGCTAATAACTCATTATATAAAAAATTGTTGAAATTGATTTTAGTAAACTGTAATATTGAGGCGAAGGGCTATTCAAAGTTGACTAAAATTAACACTAATTTTATTAACTGTACTTTTGTAAGCGAATACGTGACTCTAATTGCGACTATTACTCTGATATTGCGATTCTTATTTCTAAACTGTATTTGTTTAGTTTACACTAATTACTGTATATTGCTAAATAACCATAAATGTGAGGCGAAGCTGAACTCATCATAAATTTAATTTAAACTTTTTTTTACAATTACTATAGTTTACAGTCAGCGCTCACTCATTGCTGAACTGTAATAGCTCATTCACAACTCATAGCGCTAATCATATGTTTAAACTGTACTTGTTTAGTACTACATACACGCTATATCTAAATGTAATTCAAATACACACAGCAGTTGTTCAATAGTCGCTGCCCAGACACGACACACATCCAGTAAGCGCTCAGACGCTCATCAGTTGTAGCACAGACTACACATACATTCAGTTGTATTCATGTCGTAGCCCAGTCTCGACACATATCAGTTGTATTTAACCTAATTTAGTGATTATTAATTAAATTGTATTTAATTAACGTTGTGTTCAATTATTGACTACTCGCGCGCGACTCATCACCAATCAGTCAAATACTGATCATCTCTTCGTCGCCGAATCGATAGTCTATTGAGCGCTAACTAATCACTCGTATAATACAACTCATCGATACAATTCATCCGAACCCAACACAACTCACGGCCATTCGCACTACTCCTTCGCATTGGATATACGACTTGGCCTACAGTCGCATTACAACATATCGGTACAACTCTCCACAACACAAGACAACAGATTTTACATTCAGTGGACATATAGCGCAACTTAACTCGAATTATAACTAATTCTTATTTACACAACAACTCAATCGTGTCAATCGTATCGTTTCGATACTACTCGCGCTATCGCCGACCGGAACAGCACAGTCGACGTCAAATTACGTGACGCCTCTCCAAACGCCCGTCACAAATGTATATCTAATTATGCACCAGTTGTTAATCAGTAAGCTTACAACACACATCAGTCAAACTTTAATTGTATATCTGTTGCTCTGTATCTCTAGTCGCATCCCAGTCTCGACTCTAACATTTGTTGTCTTAATAGCTGAATAACAGTCACTCTTTTGTAATGTGTTTAGAATTACCATTGAATTAAATTATACTGTATTTAATCTCTTGCGTCCACTCAAATAACAAATCGAGCGACCGACTCGACATCAACCAACTTATAATTTTTTTTTGCCGCTAAAATGGTTGTTAAAATCAGCTTAAAATTTGCCTTAATTTTTATCAATTCCGACACAACTCTAGACACAAGATAACTGGTATCGCAATCGCCAAACCTATATCGCAATTCGACTCGAATTACAATTGTGTTGTATTCCAAATACAACACAACGATACCACTAGCGCTTTCAACAACAGACAACTGAAAGTCGAAGTTGACATCACGTGACGATTCCGAAAATTCGCATGTCACAATATTAACAAAAAGTAAAAATTTTAAAATTTTATGTCAACAAACTTTTGTTAAAACAACTGTTATTTATATTTTAATCGCAAATAATTTACGCAACTTTGAATTAAGATCTAATTTACGTAAAATTTATTTAATAAATTATTGAAATAAAGACAAATAGTAGTAATTTGTAAACAATTAAATACATATGTTTTATATTTTAACTAAATTTAAATTAAAAAAGATGTCAAAAGAGCTATATCTTACTTAACGAGAAATAGGCCAACAATTGGTTTATAATGATTAAAATATGTCACAATTAGAAATCGCGCGAAAACTAATTTTATGTAAACCAATATTTGTTTACAATCATTGAAATTATTTAATCAGATTGGTTTACAATATATTCAAAGTGTCTATTATTGATCATTAATATTTTTATTGATTCAATTTCATTTTTAACTGAAAATTTAATAACATTTTCATAATGATTTATATAAATTTCAGGTATAGGTATAATTAATCTATAATATATAAATGGAAACGTAAAGCTGAAGTTTGTATTAATCAATAAACGTGATTTTGTTGGATTAACTTTATCTTAAAATATGAATATATAATTAATTAAAAATTTTTAATAGAATAATGGCTTCATTAAATTGTGACGGATTGGATATAAATAATATTAAAATTATATTTTGTTTCTAAGCTTTTAATATTTGAAAGATATTAATCTGTTATAAAAGAAATAAATTTTTGGTGTAATGGTATTACCGGATCAATACCTTTTAATTCAAAAATTAATAAAAATCAAATTGATTATAAAAACCAGTTAACCATTAATGTATTAGATAAGCAGTCATTGAATTAAATTTGAAAATAATTTTGAATTTGGTTTGGTCCAAAGTGAAATAATAGCATTTTATAAAATTTTATATTAAATAGGAAACAACTGTAACGAAAAATATATTGGTATTTGTCGAAATGTAAATATTAACGGTTTACTACATGAAGCAGGACTAAAACAATTTGTTGTAAATTTAGATAATTTAAATATATTCAAATCCAACAAAGCATCTTGGCAATCAAACGAAGATTTACAAATTTTAATTAAAGCTATACCTACAAAATATATATTTTGTAATTTGCATAAAAAATTAATTCTAGATAAAGAACAAATTTGTGTTAAAATTAAAGCTCAATATATTGCTGAATACTGTAAAGGATTACAAAATTGTATATAAGAATGTATTGCATTATATAAAATAAATTATATTATTATTAAAATTATTTCTAAAATTAATTTAAATTATATTATTAATGCTAACAATAAAAGAACCATAAATAACCTTGAAATTATTTATTTATAAATAAGTAGATATAAGTTTTTACGTATAAAAGTTAAATTGCGCATGATTTAAAAAAAGTATTTAAACTAAAAAATATTTATATATTTTTAATTAAAATTATATAAGTTAAAATTAAATTTTATATAAAAATTATGGAGAAAAAATCCGAATATCTCACAAGAATTTCTCTAACGAAATTATATTTAAATGAAAATATACGAAGTAAATTTTAGAATATTTTAAGTGTTAATTTTGATAAAATGTTTAGTCAACTTATAAATAAATCTTAACAGAAATTTTAAAAAAATGATGACTGAGTGCGGTTATACTTTCGAATCTTTGGAATATTTAAATATTGATTGGATACTCTTTTTAATTAGGATACAGTCGACGAAATTTTGATTGTTTTTATATTATAAAAAATTTAATGTTTTTAAATAAATCCAATAATTAAATTTTAATAAAATTAATTTTTTTAATTAAAATTAATTTTTTATTTAATTAATGATATATTAAATTTATTTTTAGTTAATATATTTCATAATATTATTTTTAAATTCATTTTTTACAATTCAGTTTTATTACATTACGATTAAAATGTAGTATTTGTGGCCTCAAAATGGGATTGAGGAATACAATGAAATAGCATTGCTACCTTGATCATTGAGAAAAAACTGTTTTCCACGCAAAGCCTAATTTTGAAATTGCAGAAAACCTCAGCCAACCATATTTTACGCTTTTTTCTATTTAAATATTTATTTTCCGGCAATAATAGATCCTGATATAATCTTTATATTTTATACACTAAATGTTTGAAGGGTTTATAATCTTTTGATTTTGCTAAATCTTTAATTTGCCGACAAATAAATAAGTTTATTTGGTGTTTGGGTGCTTGGTTTACGGCATATGTAACATGAGTAATAGATTTACTATAGCCGATAGATAATGATTTTTGCACTATTTTTTCTGTCTGATATATTTTTGAACCAAAGTGTGTCATTGTATATTATTACAGTATGTAAATTTGTTGTTAGGATTGGTGACAACTGTCTGGCATGGGATTAACTATATACAAAGATATTAATATACACCGAACTAAAAACAATTTAATTGCAATTTTCATTATCAATATATTAATAGTTATTTAAATGAAAATTTTAATTTAAAAATAATATATTATTGCATTATATTAATATATATTATTCTGAAAACAAACATTAAGTGTCATGAAATTTATAAGTAATAAAAATTTTTCAGTTTGAATTCTTATAAGAATAAAAATAGTTTAAAGGATTAAAAGCTAAACATTTAAGAAACATTATCATGGCTTGAATATAAAATCGGTTTCAAAATTTTTGCAATTTAAAAAAATTAGTTTAAATTGTGTTATTTATTTGATTATAAAATTATAATTATTGCACAAATGTTATGTTATTATAATTAATTAATATTTGAGATAAATATATAATTAATCTTTGCCTTATTGGCTTCAATACACATTTCTAATCGGGAATTCATACTTCCGATTAGAGACTCTAAGTATCTTTGGACTAAATTGTTCTGTTTGACCCAACCCATTCCCTTAACTTATTAAGGGTTCGGAATATGGCTAAAAAATGAATAATCTTGGCCTGGATGACGGGTTTGTTGTCTAAAGTACCCACATTCCAGAGCCACTGGAATGTCTTTCGGGCCTCAAATTTACTCATTTGTGACAAAAATTAATTATTTTTTAAATTATTAATTAAATTAAAAAACACACAATGTTATCCAATAATGTATTTTGTTTTTATTTAAATATTAAAACAAATAATTAAGCGCAAACTTCAAAACTTGGAGTCATATTGCAAAATTTTGAAACAAACTTTAGATTCTTTTATGTAAACTTAAAACAATTTTCAACTAAAAATACGATTAAATGGAATGAATATTATTTTACAATAAATTTTACATATAAGGTATATTTTGTATTCTGTATGTTTTTTTATGTTTGTAATCCAAACCCAGACATCTCGTCCAACAAATCCAACAAATTACTGGATTACACTATATTAAATGTTTAAACAAAAACAAAAAATTTTTCCTCATGTCACTAATTGTTAAATCAATAATTATTTTGATTTCAATTGTAATTTAAATTATTTAAACTTAGTTATATTTTAAGTATAAATAATTTTGTACTTTTTGAGTAAAATATGAAACAAAATTTAATTAATAATAAAGATTTATTTGTGTAAAAAAGAACAAATTTTATTATTGTAAACGGACTATTAAAATCAAATCAAATCAATCTTTATTAACATCTCTATCAACCAAATGTTGGTATACTTAGTATCAAAGCTCTTAAAACCTTAACACAAATTAAAACAGTTTTATTTTATTGGCGGAAAAACTGTTGTATTAAGGACTTACAGTAAATTATATTACATTTGTTATTAAATTATCTATTGTTTTCATAATTCAAGATACATTGTTAGGAATTGGGAAAAATTTTATCAAATATTTTTGCACTTATCCATTTTTGCATTAATATCAGCTGTCTTTATTTAGAAGTTATGAAAAACTACCGTAATACCCCACATATAGCGGCATGCCGGTATAAGCGAGGATGACCATTTTTGCTAAAAAGCCTTTAAGGTTCCTACCGGCATGCCGGTATAAAGCGAGGAAATTTTTTAATGTAAAATTTTTATTTAATTAATATGTTTAATTAATTGCAATAATTAGATACAAAGTTAATAGCTACGTTAACTTTTATTTAAATTACCATTTGTTTTTGTCTAATTTTAAGTTAAAATTTTAAAAATTAAACATTTCCTTGAAAAATATTATTTTTATTTAATTTATTCAATGTTTTTAATATATTTAATATAAAATATTTTATTTTTTATTTAATTTAGTTTATTTTATTTTAATTTTTAGATATATTATTGTATTTTAATTGTAAAATAATTTTAAAATTTAAGTTAAAGTTATTTGTTAAAAACCATATTTTTCCTCGCTTATACCGGCATGCCGGTATACCTCGAGGTATACCGGCATAAGGTCAACCTCACTTTATACCGGCATGCCGCTATATATGGGGTATTACGGTAGTATTTTGCGATAACGCATAACATTATTTTGACGTAGTAATTTTTTATTTGTTTTCACAAAGAAATGTTTTTAAAACTACTGTAGAAATAATATATATATTTATTTTTCCAAAATTGTGTTAAAAACTACGTATATTTAATGTATATGTATTTTTTTGAAAATATCTTTAAAAACTATACAAACTGTATATATATTTGTTTAAAAAATTTTTTTGAAATTATATATACTCGATATATATTTCTTCAAAATTTATTAAAATTTGAGAATTTCTTATGTAGAGTTTGAAAAAATTATTTTATTTTTATAAATATTTTTAGCTTTTACTTTCTACAGATAATTTTTCCATAAACATAATATATATTTGGAGTAACTTAAATACCCAAAAATTTTTGGCAATAGGTAGTGGAGCCCTCCAGAATATAGCTTGTAAGCTAAAGTAAATTTATGATATTTTCAAGGCTATTAATATCAAATTTTAAATTAATTAATTGTTAAGAAAATATTACGTAAAATCATAATATAAAACATATTTGCAACTTTCAATACACTTTAAATTTGTAAAACATTTTTACAAATTATTATATAATAATATAAAAAATGTGCGATTATGATAAATTTGGTAAAAAATTGATCAAGACCATTTTAAAATATAAATTATAAATAAACTTCTAAATGTTAATTTCTATAGTCATTCAAAAATATGGAAGCGCTAAATGTATGCGAAAGTATCGATTGCCTGATTTAGTGTCGATTCTACCGGTAAAGTACAACTTATTGGACAAAAGCGCTGAAATGACAAAATGGCTGAACTGGTGGTACGACTATAGCTGTATTTCGGAAGAAAAATACAAATATATTAAAAGTTGCGCTCTATTACCCGCTTTGATCCACCCGTTATGCGACCAAATCGATAGATACAAAAATTTAATATATATAATGATACACTTATTTGTAGTAGATGACCATGTTGAAGCAAATTGGGGTGAGATTGCTGGCAATTCAGATCTGGCCTGTAATGTACTAATTGCGCAAATGAATGAGTTGTTCGACAAGTTAATGGGCGTTAGGTATGTGTCGATGACGTCGTGGCGGCCGTGGATTACGGCTACGTTTGCCGTATTTGAGGACATTTGTCAGGATTTAAATGATATTCAAATCAAACGATTTGTCGACGTTTGGCGTAATTATTTAATCGGTAATCTTGAAGAATGTATAGCCCTTTCAACTAAGTTTAATTGGACTAGTATTGAAGCGATGATCCAGGTTAAATATTTGATTATTAGTATATTAAAGTGTATTGATTTGTTTAAATTTTAAATTTATTTACATTATTTATTTTAACTCTGTTTAATACCTTTACTTAAAACAGTTTGCTTGCTTATTTTTTATGTTTTAAAAATAAATTACAATATTATTAAAACTAAATTATATATTATTATAGCCGTATAAAAGATAAGAAGTCAATATGTTTCTAACATATTATGCCGTTTGCTAAACCATTAAAAACAGTATATTTGCAATGGCCTTCAGTATATCATTTATTTTTACTCTTAATTAAACTATACTGATATTTATTATTCTCTAAAAATTTTTAAAACTTTATATATAATAATATAAATTTAATTTATTTTAAATTTCAATTTCAATTTTTGAATTTATTAACAATTAATATTTTTAATGCAAATTCTGGAAAATAAAATTTCATTTAACAGATTTAAAATTTAACATATTAATTTACCAACTTACCAACTTTCAAATTACATTTAAGTTAGAACTAGTACAAGTTTGTAAAAACTTATATTACTTAGAACGGTATTAAAAATTTAATATCAATAATATTATTATTACGGTTCTAAAAATGTTGTATAATTATTACAAAACTTACATTTTAAAATTTTATTTATTATCTTGTTAAATTATTATATTGTTTAAAAACAAACAAATTGCAATTATAATAATATATTTATAAGCGATTCCAAAATATTAAAATTATTTTAAACAGATTCGCATCAAATCTATTGGTGTAAAAAACATCGTTTTTCTAATAGAATATGCGAACAATCTATTTGTTCCGGAAGAGGACTGGACTTACCCGAGACTCGTAGAGATGATAGAATTGGTAACAAGAGCTGTCATTCTAACCAATGATATCTATTCGTTTGAAAAGGAATTGAATGAATCAAATGGAGATATAAAGAATACAATTAATACAATCGCTTTGTGTTCACTATTGGACAAGATAGAACCGGAAGAGGCAATGGAAAAGATTGCAGAAATAGTTAGAAATTTGGAAAAAAAGATCTTATTTATAGAAAGATTACTCCTAAATGACGATAAGATTAGTGATTCAACAAAAATATTTGTCGATCGCATCAAGTATATAGTTAGCGGTAATTGGCGAGCTAGTTTGATCATGGATAGATATAAAAATTTTGATTAAATATATTTAACTTATTATTTATAAATTAATTAATTTATTAATAAAATTGATATTTGTGTTTGAACATCAAATATATTACAGTTATTTTAAAATTACAAAAAATACTATTTTTCTTTTGCCTATTGTAATGTTTAAAATAAAAATATAATTAAATATAAAACTTTTATAATTAATGATATATTGATTTACAAGTATTATAATTTTATTAATTTAAATTACCGATTGCATTTTAATGTATGACGTTATTATAATTTTTCCAAACACGTAAATAAAATCTAAATTCTATTTCAAATCATTTTTATTTATTGTTGTATTAAAGATTTACTAATCAATTTTTAAATAAACCATATTACAATTATTACTAAAATTATTTTTTTTATAATTCAATACTCAGTGTTAAAAATAAGGAAATATTCTATAATATATATTTGCACTGATCCATTTTTGCATTAATATCAACTAGTATTTTGCAATAACGCATAACCAGGGATGGGTTAAAGAGGCCGGTTGGTGGCTAAAACAAAATGTAGTAGGAAGTGACTCTAAACTTATTTTTGTCTCGTTAGTATAAAATAAGAATTATATTAAATTATGCTAATGTTAAATATGCTAAATTTAAATATTTTATTGTCGAATATGTTAATGTCAAATATGCTAATGTCGAATATGTTAATGTCGAATATGTTAATGTCGAATATGCTAAGATCGAATATGCTAATGTCGAATATGCTAATATCGAATATGTTAATGTCAATTATGTTGATGTCGAATATGTTAATGTGGAATATGTTAATGTCAAATATGTTAATTTCGAATATGTTAATGTCGAATATGTTAATGTCAAATATGTTAATGTCGAATATGTTAATGTCGAATATGCTAATGTC
>JAQFXP010004135.1:0-11203 GCA_034693685.1 Belba bartosi
AAAAGTGTTAGTTAACTTTTTTACTATTTATTAAACATACAAAAACATGTTATCTGAATAGGCCTGAGATAGGCCAGACAAGTCTTTGCAAATACAGTATATTGTTTTGTATTTGTTAATACATAGTAAAAAAAGATAACTAACACTTTTGAACTCTTAATAATTGCCTGCCATTGGATTAAATCATATTTAAATTTTATATAATTTTTGTTTTTAACTTTAACAATAAATATAAATAATAAAATTGAATAAATTTTACTGGATATTTCTACTAACAAGTAAAAATTATAAACTTGGCATATTCTTTTTTGTTATTTTGTTGATGTAAAAAATTAATTTAAATTTTGTTAGCAAACCAAAGTTATACTAAATGTTTTAATAACAATTTTATTGTAAATTATTTAAATAACAATTATAACACTATAAAACAAAGTATTATATTATAAAAATAAGTTTTTGATTTTTTAAATTGTTTTTTATTTATTAAAATTGTTAAATTATTTATGTCCTCCAGTCATGAATTATTCCAAAATTATTATGATAATTTTTTTTAAACAATAGAATAATATTTTTGAAAAATATTTTTAAATTTGAAAATTAGGTCATTTATACATTGATTTGACAATAAAAGGCTTTAAAAAACTATAACAAGAGAATAAGAATGTCATCTCATTATAGAAACAAATATTTTTAATCACATATTCAATAATAGCTTTGAATTATATCAAGAATTTCAAAATCAATATTTAAAAAACCGATAATTAATGCCAAAAATAAAATAAATATAAAATATAAAAGCAATTAAAAATTAGTTCACATTTCAAAGTTAAACTATTCAGCAAAATATTGACAAATTATTAAATTAAAAGTGAAAATGAAGTCTATTTTTGTAATTTTGTTGATTTGTATGATTTCACATCAAATGTTGGCCCATCAGATAAATGATTTGTATTCATTACTTAGACCCTGGGGTCAAGCCATTGGTAAGTTAAATATTTTAACATAACTTAACCTGGTCTAAAATTATAGCTTATTTGAAGGCACAAACACACAGGCGATGAACCAAATGACAAATCAATTCCAACAACTTATCCACTCATCGCTGACCAAATTCGGTGACTTAAGCGAACAAATCACTTCACAAATAGCCAATCGATTCGAGCAAATGGAGAACCAGTTCTATGATTTGGCTAAAGAAGTTCGATTGACTGTAATGAACACCACTAGTGGAATGGATTGTGGTCACCCAAACCACAAGCAGTAAAACTACTTAAAATAAGTTAAGGCACAAATTCACAATATATTCACACCAAAGAAGTAACTAAAGAAATATCTCTTTTATTGCTCGTTTCTTTAAACTAACTTTACTATTTTTAATATTTTCTTTGAAATGCACTAAAAAATTAAATAAAAATTTGAATTTAATCTTTTCCAATATCTTAGCCAAATTTTTTTATCTATTAATTAATATTTAATACGTTTACTGTCAAAAATTAATATGCTTGTTTTTATCTTTTAATTTTGCATTATTTTTTGTTCATGTTTATTTAAAATTTTGAATATGTTAAATTGCACTAAAATTTCTAAAACTTTA
Organism: Belba bartosi; assembly: GCA_034693685.1. NCBI lineage: Eukaryota > Metazoa > Arthropoda > Arachnida > Sarcoptiformes > Damaeidae > Belba > Belba bartosi. The sequence continues at coordinate 1,595 of JAQFXP010004135.1, forward strand.
TTTGTAATTCAGTGATAATCATATTTATCAATTAAACAATATAAATTTGATTTATGTTATACAAAATATATTTCAATCAAATAAAATTAAATAATTATGAAAGTGTTATAAATTGCTTTAATTGGTAACAAAATCCAAATGGCTATTGAGCTCAAGAAAAAGCCATAAATCCAATCAAGTGCTGGATTTTGTTGAATATAAGTGAATAGTTGCGGACCTCCAGTCCGTTCTTTGCGTTTTTCAATCATCTCTTTCGGCGCTCTCTTCAGATCATAAGCCAAACCAAAGAAAGCGAAAAAGTCGATGAAAGCTGTGTTGACATTGAAGTTGACATCCCATCCAAACTCACTTTCGGAGTAATCGAATGGATAGACGTGATGGTAGTTATGATATGCACCTGACGTACAATACAAACAATAATTAGTTTCAAAGCCTATTATATCGACAAATCGCAAACCGCCTAATGTTGCGTATATGAGCTGATCATTATGTACTGAAGTCATGCTTTTGTCGTATGGTTTTGTGCCATAATCTATATGCGCCACAGAATTGCCTAAATTCAGAGCATTTTATTTGTGAATAATTCTTAAATTATTATAATTTATAATTTTTATTGTTTTTCTGACCGCAAAACGAAAGCTGAAGAGTATAAACATATCGTATGAGAAAACACAAATGAAAACTATTAAACAATGTTTCGCCGAATAAATAGTACGGAATTAGTGTCGGAATTATAACACAAAAGAGCGCAACGAGTGGTTCGTAATAATTGTATTGAAATCTAACGATAGGGTCCGACCAAAGGTAGTTGACATCAATTTGTTGCCTCTTTTGCTCACATTCCGGATGTCTTTGAATCATAAGCCAACCGATGTGTGCGTAGAAGAAGCCTCTATTGATATTAACTATATCGGCATTAGTGCCCTCATACTTATGGTGGGTGTGATGGTCTCGCGCCCACTCTATCATTGTCTTCTGGCCCGAGAGGGTCTGCAGCACAACCAATATGACCCTTAGAGGCCATTTAGCCTTGAAACTTTTATGGGTTGCGTAACGATGAGCTGCGGTTAGAGTTCCGATATTTGATGCAACGCCTGATGTGTTTCACATGTTTTTCAAATTAAATATTTGCAAGATCAAATTTGGAATTAAATAAAACTTTACCCAAAATATACGTCATTACAATTGTTTCCCATTTAGCAGAAGTTATGCACAAATAGCTGCCATAAATTGCCCCGACATGAACATAGATTAATAAAATTGATTCTGGCCATAAAATCTGCGAACTATAATATTTAAGATAAGACAACAAGCTCATTTCTGCACATTCAATCAATTTGGATTAAAGTTAAAATTTCAAGTTTATTAGATTTTCTTTGCATTGAAACTGTTTTTCTTTAAGTTCAAAGACTGATTAATTGAATCAAAAGTAAAATTTGAAATATTTCTCAAATAAAAAAGCAAACAAAAAAAATTTAATTTTGTTTTTAAAAAATGCTTTATTGTCTATAATTTTCAATAATAAAAACTACAAAGTTATTCAAGAGCAACAGACTATAAGTTTAATTAGAGGAAATTACTTATTAATTTTATGGCTTATAAAATAATTTGGGTTAAAAATTCAATTCTAGAAGTTTAAATACATTAGAGCTTAGATAGAGAGGAAACGTGAAAAAAATTAGATTAAATTTATGTTTCTAAGTTTAAATTAATAATTTATTTAATTTTGTATAATTAATAATTATTTGTTTTATTTTTTATTGTTTTGTTTTGTTTGTTTATATTATTTTTTTTGCCTTTGAATAATTTATTAAAATATATTAATAAAATTTAGTTAAAAATTAAATAGTATATAAAATTATATTAAAATAGTTTTTAATTAAAAATTTTATTAAACTTTTTCTATTAAACTTAGAAAATTTGTACTTTTTATTGATTATTTCCGCAGATTAAAAATTTGATAGAGAAAAAAAATAATAAAGTGAATAACACTACACAATAACACAAAACACCTGTATATTCCAGTCCTTCCCTGCTATTATTTTATTTATAAAATACTATTAGTGACGGAAATACCAAAAATTTTCAAATAAACTGTTTGTTTGTCACATCCAATGCAAAGGCTGTAAAAATGTGATTAAATTGTTTTAATTAAAAAATTAATTTAAACATAATGAAATTATTATGTTTAAAAAACTTACACTTAAAATTTTTTTTGTTAAAAAACAAATTATATTTTGCTCATTTTTAACCAAAAATATTTTTAAATAAATAATTGCGAATGCTTTTTTAAGATTAGCGATAAGTTATACTAAAATAATTCTTGCTTTTTTAATTTGGACAAAAATTACTTAATTTTAATTCTAGTGGAAACTAAGCGTCAGGGTAAATTTTAAAATTTGTTTCTGCAAAAATTTAAAATTTTAAAATTCTAGTGGAAAACTTTTCTAAATTAAATTTGATCTAAATATATGATAGTTTAAATTTAGTAAAATCTAATTAAAATGTAAAAATGGTATAAAATTTTGCTCTTTCATTGAATAAGTCTGGCTATATATTAATATATTTAGTTATATTTATATTCAAACTCTAGTTATATTTAGGTTAACATTATAAATTAATAAATTAATATATAATTTGAATATTTTTAAAAATTAAATATTAATAAAAAAAATTTCAAAATTAATATAAATATTTATTTAGACTTTATTTGTAAATATAAACATTTATATTTTAAAGTAAAATGTTTTTGCAAATTAAATAAATTTATACTAAGACATTTTTTAGCTATATCTATTTTATGATTTATAAATTAAAATTTTAAAATACTAATATAAATTACATATTGCAAATAGAAATATTATACTAACATAATATAAACATAATATGTAAATATCGATATTAAATATGGAAGAAAATTTGCATGAAATAAAGTATAATGCCGATATAAATCTTAAGTTTTACTCTAGTTAACTTGTTAATTATATATTTTAGTATAACCATAAAACTAATGCATAAATTAGACATTAGATATGCTAAAATTTATAGTCTCATGAAGGCGTTTGCACAATAAATTTAAAATTCAAATAAATTATGTAATAGATAAGCTATAAAAATAGTAATTTGCACGTTTTAGAGTTCATCGCTATTATCTCTATTTTACTTCAGACCTATTCAATACTATAAATAAATGTCAGGCTTTTAACTAAGCAATTGAACAATTTAGCTAGATCACATAATAATTAGATTTTGATTAATCGCTTGAATATAATCAAAATTGTTTGCATACAAATGATCTAAATACAAATATCAGAATAACCTAAAATATTTCTAAAATTTTATATTAATACCAAAATTATAATTTTATTTCAAACAACATTTGCATAAAGTTGGTTTTTAAACTAAAACAAATATAATTTTTATTTTCTAAAACAATTTAGCTGCAAAATAAACAAATATGTAACTACTTATATTTATATATACAGTATCTGTAAATGTTTATACATATGTTTTAATTTTTAATTTTGCAGATAAATTGTTTTTGAAAATAGAAATTATTTTTGTTCTAGTTTTAAAAAACCGACTTTATGCAAATGTTGTTTGAAATAAAATTATTAATTGTTTTAATTTTATTCAAAATTAATAAAATAACTAAATAAATTAGAATTTTTATTTTTTTTAAATAGTTATTTAAATTATTTTTTAAATAGTTATTCAAATTATTTTTTTTATATAATATGCACTTTTTTATATTTTCAAAAAGTGTTTACTTTAAGCTAACTTTTAAATAATTAATGTATTTTCACTTTATTCTAAACTTTGTTTTAATCTAAATCTTGTGATTTCTTTGTTTATAAAATAGTTTTACTAATAAAATTTTTAAAATATTTAATAATAATATAATTATAAATATACAGTATTTGAACCATTTTAGTAATTTTTGAGTATCAATGTTGATTTCTTTAATATTTTGTATTTAAACACTTTACATATCTGTTTTAAATTTACTTTTATTAGAATTAGATGTTATGTATTGTATTGTATTTAGATCAATTGCATAGTTTTTTTTAAGTATAATCAAATGCTAATACAGCAATGCTTATAAAAAACTGCTGTTAAATATCAATAGATAAATTCATATAATCTTTTAATAGTAAAGGTCATTCAATAAGAATAAGCAATTTAATTTTACATTGTATATACTATATATACTGTATATATAATTTATAAATTTTGACATTGAAAAAAATTTATAAGTAAAAGTAATTCAATTGTTTGAGATTGTTAATTTGAATAATATTTAACGGATTCTATATTTTGCTTGATTTGTAATCAAATAAAAATGAAGCCAAAAACTAAAATAATAGAAAATTCTATTTATTTAAAATCATATAATTTTTTATTTCGGGAAATGTTTGTTCCGTTATTTTTGATGATTACAACACCAAATCTCGCTGTTATTCTCACGCATATAGTTGTAGTTAAAAATAAAAATTTAAGTCAAACTTTATTGTCAACACAAAACTTCACTTCCACTGTAATCAACGCCTGGACATCTGTGCAATGGTATGTAAATAAAGTATTAATTATTCAGTTTATATTAATAATATTAACAATAGTTTTAGTGTTAAAATTATTATTCAACTAATTTTTTAAAATAAAAAGCGTAAATTGTTTTTTTTTAAATTAATTACTAAATTAATTGACTTTTAACTAAATAATTAGCAGACTTTGACTTTTAATTACTACTTTTAGTTGTTTTATTTTAAAAAATTTTGTTTATTTTTTACAATTTATTTGATAAAGAATCAAGATATTAAATTTTAAAAACAAACACACAAAATCTCAGATCCATCTAAAATGTAAAAAAGTGCAAAATTTACATGAAACTAGGAATTTTTTACAATTACAATAGAATTTTTGGAAAAAAATTTCATTGTAATTGTAAAAAATTGCAATTAAATTGTAAAAAATTCCTAGTTTCATGTAAATTTTGCACTTTTTTTACATTTTAGACTGATTACGATTTTGTGTGAAGTTAAAATAATAAAACATTAAATAAATACAAATAGCATGCAATTAATAAACAATAGTACGAACGGTACTCTAAATTGAAATGTATACCTTGTTTTGTAAAATAAATTTAAGAAGTTAAATTCATTTCAATTAACTGTTTTGATTTAGCCTTCAATTCTAAGCATGCATTTGCTTATATCGGAAAACAGGGAAATCAATAAGAAATTAGTTTTTATATTTTGAATAAACTGATAGAAATTTCTATTCTTGATAAAATTCAATGCCATTTAATTGCAAATATTTATTTTATAATTATTTATAAATAATGGTTTTATGTATATATTTAAAATAGGTTTGATAAGCAGTGTTGGACTATTATAGCTGGTGTACTCATATGGGGAATCATTTCACTACATCTTCCGGGAAAGCCATATAACGGTCCGCTTATTTCAAATGGATTTGCGCCTAAATATTGGTCTGTATTTAAATTTACAAAAAAAAGAATTAAAAATAAATTAAGAAATATAATGCAAATATAAATATAGTACTAACCTTGTAAAATGTTTTTACTGAAGGCACACGGGTTTTAAGTTTTATCTCATCTCACTTTCGATTGCAATTCCGCTTATTCTCAGATATTCTGTACTTCATCTCTATTATAAAATTCCGACATTTATTGGAATTTTATCTGTATTTGGTTTTATATTTTGTATATTTCTTTATATTAAAGGTAAGAAATTTAAACTAATTATTTGATTAATATTTATTTTCGAACTTAATTTGTTTTATTATTTATTGTTTAATCGACTAAAGGACTTGTATTGCCTTCTCGAGGGCTTTATAACAGAACTAAAAATCCAATTTTTGACTTTTATTGGGGAATTGAATTGTATCCACATTTTGGACCAATTATTAGTCTGAAATTATGGATAATCTGTCGATTTGGACTAATTCTGTGGCAATATATTGTACTAATTTGTTGGAAAGCAAATTACGAGACACTAGAGAGCGGAACAATTAATTACTCTCTGACTGCGACCACTCTATTGCAAACCATATATTTGGCAAAGTTTTACTATTGGGAGGACGGATACATGAATGTCAGTTTAGCATGTTAATATTAATTGTTTAAACTTGTTACTTAAATACAATATTTAAATATTTTTATTTAAACTCAATATCAAATACAGACGATTGATACCGCAGTCGATCGATTCGGTTATTACGTGTGTTGGGGTTGTATAGCATTTGTTCCGGGATTTTATCCGTTAACCAGTTTATATTTGGTTGAAAACACTCCTTATAGTCAGTTTGGACTTAAATTATTTGCACTGACACTAAGCGCCGGTCTTTTGGTCATTGGACTAAACTATTGGTCAGATCAACAAAAACTAGAATTTAGAACCACTAACGGAAAGTGTAATATTTGGGGCAAACCTGCTAAATTGATTCGGTATATACATTGTTTATTTGAATTTTACAAATAATTTAAATTTATTATAATTTATATTCTTAGCGCACAATATGTCATAGATTCTGGAAAAACAAAACAAAGTATTCTTTTGACTTCAGGTTTTTGGGGCATAACTCGACACTTGAATTATACTTTTGAGTTGATGTCGACATTCCTTTGGAGCTTTCCGGCGCTGTTCGTCAGTCCGATCCCATATTTTTACTTTACATTCCTTATAGTTTTGTTAATTCATCGAAGTATTAGAGACGACAATAAATGTGCGAAAAAATATGGAAAATATTGGCTACAATACAAGAATGAAGTGAAATATCAAATGATTCCTTTTGTTTATTAATTGTAATTCAATTGTTTTTAACAACATTTTATTATTAAAAAATTAACAAATAATTGAATATTTGGTTTGAATCAAACAAAACAATTAAAAATTTATTTTAAAACTGAATTCATTTCATGTTTTAAAGACAGAGATCGAGAAGGGAGGGGGGATCAAGCAAAATCCCCCCTGATTTTGAAAATTTTGCTTTATCCCCCCTCCTAGCATTTGGTCTGAAAAAAGGTACCCCCCTCGACGTTTTGCCCGCTGACTTTTGTTTAATCTATATAATTACATATTATAAGTATTATTATATAGATTAAACAAAAGTCGGTAATCGTTTTGCTAATAAGACGAAAATTAAGTTTATATAATTTAAACATCATTTCCCGTCACAAGAAAATTGTTTCTATAAATATTTTATTTAATTACTAATTTAGCATTAATATATGTATGTGTTAATAAAAAAATAATTAAAATATCTCATGTAGTTTGACTGTAAATTAAGTTTGAAATTTATAAACTGTAAGAAAATATTGCATTTTTGAATGCGCATAACTTTTAAAATTATAAAGTTTGAACAATAATTTTTGCATATTTATATATCATATCATATGCTTTTATCATGATTAAAATTATTTTAAAAATAAAAAATTTTATCAAACTACAGACAACTCCTTTAGCTCAAAATTTTTTCATTAGAATAGTTTAATTTAAGCTTGTTTATTGCTTGATTATCAATTTCTTCAACTCATTCATTAATTTTGATAATAACTGCAAAGACATCGTCAGTTGATTTATGGTTAGAATTGAATTGATTGATGACTTCAAAACAATAAGACAACGACTGTCTGTGTATCAGATATTCGTGAACTGGGTTTGGAATTATGGTTAACAGAAGTGGTTCATCGCTCGAATCATTGGGAACGGTATAGTCCAAAAGTGGATCGAATGGTAGGAACAGATGTTTGGGTTAATTAATGTTTTTTTTTAATTTAAAGCATTTTTACAATAAATAACTTTTTATTTTTAAAATTATTTATTTTAGTTTAAAACTATTGTTCAATATTGCAGTCAATACTTAATTTTATATTTAAACTAATTTCTGTCAATAAATTATTTCGAATTTAGATATTTTCCATTTAAACTCAATTTAATAATTAAAATTAAATAATTTTGCTTGGTAATAAATCATTACTAACAATTTAAAAATATTATTAGTTAACAAATTTAAGAATATTTTTAGTATTTTTTGAGGAAAAATAAAAATTAAATAATGGCCATGATGGTTTCATTTGCGAATATTATTGATAAGAATCTTCTGGTTGTAATGTTTAGACAATTTTTAAGAATTATTTTGTATTTGAGATTTGTATTGAGAATCTGCACAAAAATTATTTTATATGTAGTTAAGCCAAAACCTTATTCTCCGACAAATTAAAACAATTGGAATCAATGCAATTGTATCTAGGTATAATTGCATCCTTGATCAAAAATTTAGTTATATTATAATTATAATTTAATTATAAAAATAACATGGTTTGATTTAAATTACTATTAATTTTTTAAATTCAGTTTAAATTATTGTGAAAATGTTTTAATCAATAATAAAACATTAGTCATTAGTTCAATTAATTACACTTGTTTGCTACACTATAATCTCTGGCCAAACATCAATAAATACTATGAATTTGTTTTATAAATGTATTTATGCATTAATCATAAATTATGATTTTTTAATTTAGAATATATAACAAGATAAATATATTTTAAGATAAAATAGAATGACATGATTTGCAAATTAAAATAGTATTTCTATAACCTTTAGAATCTAAAGTAGAGAAGTCTTTTGCTTAAGAGTTCAAAGTGTTGTTTAGCTTTTTTGCTATTAATTTAACATTTAAAAACAACTGGATTTAAACTATATTAAAAAATATTTTACAATATATGTGATTTGATTGCAAATTAATTTAAAAATTTTCTAAAGAATCTCTGTAATATGATAATTTAATATCAATACTCTATTTATTAATAAGGCATTGAAAAATAGTTATTTATTGTACCTTTAATAGTCACTATAATAGTTACAAAAAACACGTCAAATAGTTACTCAAATAGTTATTTATTTGTTAAAAATTTTATTTAAAAAAGTTTATTTAATCATTGTTACAATTAACAATAAAATAATTCTTATAATTTTTCTATAATACTTTAACAATTTTAGCTTAAAATTAGTTTAAAATTTAAAAACTTTTTCTATTTCAAGATCCATTTCTAATCCTTCCAATTTTATCACTGTTACATTTTTGTCTCTTATATTTTAAAATCAATTATTATAAAAACCATGATAAACAATTTTATTTTTATCCTTTTTTTATCCCCCATTTTTTACCAACTCAATTGATAGAAATAGACTTTAACTGTATTGTCTAATTATTAGTTAAAATATAATTTGCTAATGTAATTCAGTATTTAATTCTACGTAATTTTAGTATTTATTAATGCAGATAACTTAGTAACTTAATATTCAATATTATTTTTAATTAAAAATAATTAATTATATAAAAATTTTCATTTTTTAAAAAATACATTAAAAATTTAAATTGTCATAAAAGTTTAAAATTATAACCAAGTGTTATTTAATAAATTAAAATAAATAAAAATAAATTTCTGCAATTTTTTAAATTAAATAATATATAAAATGTTTACTAGTTTATTCAAAGAATATGTTATTTTGTTAAAATATACGCGATAAATTCTAAATAAATAATAGTAAATTTGTAAATCATTATATAATAATCACATA
>JAQFXP010004136.1:0-11199 GCA_034693685.1 Belba bartosi
ATATTTTTAAATCGCAATTAAAATCCAAATAATTATTATTTTCACATTCAATCACTTCAGACAAAACACTATTATTTATATCTAAATCACAATTAAGTTTAGCTAAATTTTTACAAAAACTATTTATTTCATTTAAAACAATTAATTTATTTTTCAAACTATTACTAATTAAAGACATTTTGAAATATTTTGTATTTAACTCACAATCACTTCAAACCAAAAGTGAGAATAACTCGAATCGCGAATAAAGTAATGCTTTTATATCATTGATAGCAAAACTAGTTCTCAATATCAGTACTCAACTCAATCTCATGTTTATCTAAAATTCCAAACTTTTTAATCTTTGGAAATCAATATAATTACTCAAACTTGAGTTAAACTCAAATTAAAGTTTTGTCATTTTAGATTTTGTTTTTTGTTTCAAAAAATTATTTTAATATATTAAGCACAAATGCCATTTACGAAATATTAATAAATTTGTCCAAGGCACATTTGGCAAACATTCATTTATTCAAAATCAGATGAGATCAGGCCAAAATTTAGGCATAGAAACGTTGTTATCAGAGGTTTTAATGTCTTAATAAGAAGTGTTATGCCTGGCTATAGACACAATACAATGTAACACCAGTTAATGGAAATCATTATAAGAATTAATTAATTGAATAATTAAATATAAAATGTTTTAGAATTTTATTGTTTATAAAAATGTAAAATTGAATTAATTAATTTATAGAAACTTAAAAATTAAATAAAATTTTTAATTATTTATTATAAAATATAATTTAAAATCATTTAATAATTTATTTGCCATTTATATCATAGCTCTGAACCTTCCGTTGAAGTCTATGTCAACCGAAGTCACACTTGGCTTCAAACGGCGGCCAAAATAAATAATTATGATTTGAAAAAAAGTTTTTAATGCATTTTATTTTAATATTTAGTAAATTATTTTTCAGAAATAAATTAAAACTAAATTAATGTTTAATTCAAATAACTTCTAAATCTAAGCATTTGTTTCAGCGCTCTTTTGCTTTACTTTTCCGGCGAACCTCTACCGGCTCTTCGGAAACTAAATTTTTGAAAACGTATTTGAGAATAAAGTTTTAAAAATTATTTAAATTTTACTTAAAATTTCGTCAATATTAACAAACTGTTTACCAATTAATTTCATATAATTTAGAGTTATATATAAATTTAGTTTTATAAATAATTTGATATTTATTTATTTTAAAAAATTAAAATATTTAAACAAATTTTATTCATTATATTTAAATTAATAAATAAGTAATAAATAGGTTTAACAAGTTTATAAACACGCAAATTATTATTTTGGAAGTTGCAATATATTTTACTTTTTATATATTTAAACATGTACATTTTTTACTTAGACTTTGTACTAATATATATTTACTTATAATTATTTAATTAATCAAAAATAGTTTTTCCAAAAATCATCGCAAAGTTTTGTAAACAGATTATCGATTATATGATATTTATGTTTGGGATTCATGTCTTTAGCTTTTGTCACATTATTATAAGCAATAAATTGCGGCCAATAGTGGTCTGGGTTTCTAATTCAAATAATAATGCAATAATAAAATTAAAAATAATTTTTTAATTAACAAAAATTGAAATAATACCCATATTTAGCAAAATTAGTCCACTGTCTGATCACATCTGCACTGAAATCCATATTTTCTTTGGAATAAAACTTTGGATAAAGAAGTGGTAAACCAAAGACAAACTCCACATCTGCCGCATGACATATACCCATTGTATTGACATTACAACCGATTAAGGCATTCAAATTTACACTTGCATAATTCCATTCATAGAACCACATATTAATATTCGCCTCTTGTGTTGCATATTGTTTTGCAAACAGATAAGTCGGACTAACAATCATTTTATCGCCGATATAGTCATAAAAAGCCCACTTTAATGCCTCCTTATCCGTATCGGATATATTTCCAAAGTAGAATTTGTCAATGGCACTTGTTGCATTTATATTATCTGAATTTAACATTGCATTTACAAATTGTATATATTCGGATTTTGTTAATTGATGCGTGATCATTTGTGCACCAAATTCTCCTTCCTCGTTTCGAGTAATCCCAGCTTTTATGTCCAGATCTGTTTATTAAAGATAAAATTATAATTTAACTTTTTTTATTAAAAATTAAATTTGCCAAATCGTAAACAAAATTAATAACAACGAATAGATATCATTATATTATAACAACTACTTTAAAAAAATATAAAATTACAACTTTTTTTATAAATTTATTATGTAATAATGCACGCCTGCAATGTTTCACTTAATCATTATTGAATATACATTTTAAATATATGAAAGCATTAATTTTAAATTCAACAGCTAATTAACAATTTTTGGAAAATGGTCCAGGCAACTGCTTTGTTTACTACATTGCACTTAAATGTAAAATTGTTTGAATATTTTTTAAATTAATTATTTGTGTATTTATATTACTTTCACAATAATTATTATTGTATTTATAAATTAGTTATTATTTTATTTATAACTTGATTAAATTTCAATTAAAAAGCAATTTAAACAAACAAATTGTTTTCACGAAATGAGAAAATAATCAGTAAAAGACGTTACACACATTGCATTGCTTTGGCAATAAAGTTCCATAGAGCTTAAAGTAACCTTGAAATAGTTTCATACAGAGCTCTCATATTAATCTCTTTCCTACTGGAAAGCTGCAAGTTACTGTCACCATATTTTCATTAATTCTTAAATTCCTGTTTATATCAAATAGCAATCACTAAAAAACTAATATGAATATAAAAGTGTCCACGAGCATCTAACATTTACTAAATAAAATTAATTAAGCCTGCTCAGATCCTAAGAGTTGAATGTATAAGTTAGCTTTTTTACTGTTTATTTAAACATTTAAAATATATATATATTGTAGGAATCCAAAGAATGTTAATTGATTAGTTTTACTTATAATTGTTTTTAATGTAACATCCTGTTTTGTATGTCTCACTCTATTACTCATAACTTCTAGAACTTTCTATACATTCCAATTCTACTATATATTGATTGACTATTAATTAGTAATTATTACTATTGTTTAGCATGTAGTCAACATGCCGCAACTAATACTTTCTATGTGCACATAGTTATATGTTATGTTAACTTGTTCTTAATTATGTATTTTATGTTTAATTAATAAAATCTAATATTTTACTCTAAACGATGTCTACAATATTTTGCAAAGTGGCATGCGACCCACTGCAGATTATTTGTTTATTTAATTGAAAAAAACAATAGAAAAACAAACTTATATTTTGAACTCGCAAGTTTCAAGCAGGACTAACTTTAATAATTCAGTTTACGGCTGCCCTACTAAACTAGTAAGGCACAAATATTTATTACTGGTTTTACATTAATTAAAACATTAAATCCAAACAAATGTTTGCCACAGAATTTGATTATCAAATCCGCGTTAACTGAATTATATCGAATCGGTTTGTGTCTGAATAGAGGCAACGATGACATCAGTTCTGTTAAGAGAAGGTTTGCAATACTTAAACCATTTCTTATATTTTTATGCAATAACTCTAAAATAACTTTAGAAAAACCTAACAAAACTATAAATAAAAAGTTATTGATGCACATTTTTAACTACTCTTTGCAAAAATTAGGTAATTTTTTTTAAATGTTGTCAAACCCGGTTTAAATTTAGTTAAATTAACTAAATTTATTTCCATATTAATTAATTTAGTTAAATTCCATATAAAATTGTTTGATTTTTAAAACTCTTAAAATATATTTAAAAAATTCATACTCTGGTATTTTTCTCTAGGTTTTTGATAATTAAAAAAATTTTCTTTTTTTATCATCCTAATTTGGCAATTTATTTCTATCAGTTGTTTAGTTTAATTATAAGTTATTAATAAATTTTTATTTATTAAAAACAATTGGGTCATAAAAACATATTAATTAATCTAATTTTATTTGACGTCATAATAATAACAAAAATAACATAATTAATATAAATATATTATTTGACATATTTTAATTTAATTGTAGTATTTTTAGTATATATAAGAAATAATAATGTTAGTAATGTTTTAAATAATATAAAATTTTCCACTGGTTTTTTAAAAATTAATTCTGATAATAAATTAATTAAATTTTAAATACCAAAAATAGTTTATTTAAAATGTTTAATCAATTCGTTTTATTTTAATTAAATATTTACATTAAATAAATTAATATAATATATTTGAATTAAAACAATTTTTATTTTTGTAACATATATATAAATAATTATTATAAATATATATATATATTAAGTATATAAAATGGAAAAAACAATTAAAACATTTGATCCAAACAAATGTTTGCCACAGAATCTGATTATCAAATCCGCTTCAAATCAATTATATCGAATCGGTTTGTGTCTGAATAGAGCCAACGATGACATCAGTTCTGTTCATAGAAGGACTTCATTACATAAACCTATTCTTATGTTTGTTGCAATAACTCTAAATTTAATTAAATTTATTTTAATAATTTTACCTAAATATGATGATGCTTATATATTGGTTATTTTGGGCGATTTTGCACATTATTTTGGATTTCGGTATCAAATCTGTCCAGCTGTATATTTGATAACAATTTTTTGTATTGGTTCCCAAATAGTTTATTATTATAACTATATAAATGGTATAAAACCGACATTTCTTGCAGTGTTTGAAATGATGTCGGGTTTGCGTTCGCCTAAGAGTATAGGCCTAACAGATGAACAACAAATTCGGAAATTAATTAAAAGAACAAAATTTTTATTAAGTTTAGTAAAATTTAATAATGAAAAACTTATTTCAATTATATCTATTTTAACTTGGTTTATACCATATGTACTTTATTGTTCAATTTTTGATATAATAGTTTTTGGAATATTTAACACGATTCAATATATGATTTGTTATTATTATATATGCAATATTGGTTTGTACCAAGTTATTTATTTTTATTTAATATGTAATTATTTAAAATATAAATTAAAATCTGTAAATATGTTAAAAAAATATAATAATTTGAAAATTACAAAAAATTATTTTTATTTAATTAATTCAATTTATATCGAAATTACTGAATATAATATTACGTTTTGGTCAAAATTCTTTCTATTATTTTGGATTACTATTGGAAGCATGTGTGTATTTGTTTTAATTATTGTTATATTTTATTCAACAAATATATTAACAAAATTACTTATGTTTTATTTATTAATTATTTTAACTTCACCGTTTTTATTTGTTATATTTACGGCTTCGTCAGTCAATTTTGAAGCAAATAAAATGAATAAAATTTTAACCCAATTATATGTAAAACAATTTTCTAGTTTAAATATAAAACAAAATTTACTTTTAATGACAAGATTTAAGGTAATTTTAATTTTGTTTATATTGA
This sequence comes from Belba bartosi, assembly GCA_034693685.1. Classification (NCBI taxonomy): domain Eukaryota; kingdom Metazoa; phylum Arthropoda; class Arachnida; order Sarcoptiformes; family Damaeidae; genus Belba; species Belba bartosi. Next base: position 5,453 of record JAQFXP010004136.1, read on the forward strand.
ATAATAACACTTAATTTATAGTTTCAGTCAATGATAGAACAAGCTGCTTTGAAAAGAATAGGATTTTCATGTTATTCGTTGTTTATTATTAATTATTTTCGTTGTTATGAAGTGAGTATTGATTATAATATAAAATAATTAATTTAATTAATAATTATGAAAATGAATTAACAGATAATAGCAATGCTTTCAATGCTATTTCTAAAAATAGCAGAAATGATCAAAAACTAAATCACATTATATTATTGAATCATAAAATGATGTCCGCTATCGTGAGATCGAGTTTATGCTCAAAATAAATAAAATTATTTTGAAATTTGATTATTGACAGCACCAAATGTTTAAGAACAAATGCTCAAAAAAGTATTCTATTTTTAGATAAAATAGTTTATGCAACGATTAAAATTTTATTTATGTTTTTAATTTTTATTGTACTTGTTATTAAATTTTTTGTATGTATTGTTTTGAATAAATTATTCAATGGAAAAAATGTAAAACATAAAATTTTTTAATTTGAAACTTTTAATTAAAAAAATAATTAAGATGATCAATGTAAAAAATTTTCAATAATATTATTAAGAACTAATTTTTTTAATTTTTATTTTAAATATTGATTTTAATCAAAATATTTTAATAAACACATATGATTTTTTTATTAGACTGTATTTTAAGATTAATAGTTTAAATTTTAAACTAAGTATTAAAAATATACATGATATTCTGTCGTTGAAATTAAAGTATTTTTATTTAATAGCAAAATTTTTGTAAAGTTTCGCTTTACACTTTCTGTACTATAAAAATTTTATTAATAAAATTTACACATTCATTCTTTGCCAAAATCTTTAAAAAAAATTAACATAATTAACATAATCAATTCACATAACACATTCAATTAACATACAGTGGTTTTTTTTATTGACGATCACTTTATCTAAATTGAGGATCACTTCAGTGTCTATCGTCCAAAATGAGAATTACATTAAGCGCATTGATGATCACTCGACTTATATCAATGCGTTTTGTGCAATACAGCAAATACTATGGGCTTTACTGCCAAACTCACTCTGTGCGTAATCTGTATACCACGCGTTTGACAGTGTAGCCAACAGTATTTGGTGTACTGCACAAAACGCATTAATATGAATCGAGTGATCCTCAATGCGCTTAATGTAATTCTCAGTTGTTTTGTACTACTTTAATAAATTGTATATGTTAACAACAGTTTATTATTTATTATTATTTAATTTTATTGCAATTACTAATATTTATTAAAACAAACTTAAAATATTTATATCAATATTATTCATTTTATTTAAATTAATATATAAATAAATAATAGGTATATCAAGTTTATAAACATGCAAATTATTATTTTAGATTTTGCAATATATTTTAGTTTTTATGTATTTAACATGTATATTTTTTATCTAAACTTTGTACTAATATATATATATTTACATATACAATACAACCCGGATTTAGAAAAATAGTTGGTGCAGAATAAAATTGTCTCTTATATCCGGGTTTCCCCTAAATCGGGGAATAAAAAACTATTTTCAAATATTATTTAAATTTTAAATTTATTTAATTCTTACAAATAGCTTAAACTTTAAACATATAAACAGTAATTTTTGATTGAATTAGAGAATTTGTTTTAGTTTTAAAGATATTATTTTCTAAAACATTTAATAATTCAAAATTATCTTTTGAACCATTATCTTGATTCAAAAATTTTCTTATTGTAGTTATTGCAATAATTGCATCGTTTAGTCGAGCAGGTTCTTTGTCTTATATTCTTTCGCATTTATCCGAATCATTGTTTAGTTCGGGTATTTCGATCTCTGTTTCAGTCAATTAAGTTTCAATAGTTTCTATATCATTGTTTAAATCAAAAACGTTAATATTGTCATCAAACTAAACAAAATTATTAAATTCTGTATCAATTAAATCCAGTCTTTCAGTCACTTCATTCCAATTCGAGTCGGAATCTTCTTGTTGTGCTGAATTGCTGTCCACTTCTGCACAGAGTACGGATTCGTTAAAATTCAAACCACTTTTTCTAAAGCAATTTTTAATTACATCTGAATTCATATTATTCCATGCTTTTGATAGCATTAATATTGATTAATATAAATTAATGTCCTTGGAGTTGAATTAATTATTGATTTTAAATAAGGCTAACATTTGACGGACAAGTCTTTGTCTGTAATGAGATTTAAGAGTATGAATGACTCCCATATCCATAGCTTGTAAACTTGACGTACCATTTGGCGGGAAAAATATTAACTTTACGTTTGATAATAGTAATGATGGATGAGCTGAGCAATTATCAACAATTAATGCTATTTTTCTGTTCTTTTGTTTCATTTTTTTTATTTAAATTTTGCAAAAATTCGATAAAATTTTCTGAACTCATTCATGATTTGATATTATATCTATACACTACCGGAACAGAAGTTTTTTTTCTAAAACATCTCGGTTCTCGAGAGCGTCCAATAACTATTGGTTTTAATTTTTTTGTCCTAAACTGTTTGCACAAATCAATACAGAAATCCATTCTTTACTTTTTTCTGATTTAAACGTTTTAATGTATAAAAATTATCAAATGTTAATTTGCTAAGATAAAATATAAAAAATATTAAAAAACAGTGAAAAAAATTATTAATGTAAGTAAAGTCAATCGAGTAGTCAGTCTAAAGATAAAGAAGTTATGGCTTTTGGTGTTCGATAAACCGCAAAGGAGTTATCGATTGCCATAAATTCTGGCAAATTCTTATAAAAAGCAAAACCCAATTGAGTGAAGATATCCCTCAAAAAAGTATTGGAAGATCTCATTGAAAAATCCGAAAGAGTCATCACTTTTGAAGTTTTTATTACAATGTTTTGAATTTATGGTTTAGTGACAATAAGAATGTGAATTTATTTTTCAACAATTGTTTAGAAGATTAAATGAATTTAAATTAAATAATTTTATGATTTATTTTTTTATGATTAATAAGATTATGTAAAATGTAACAACTTTTCGTACAATTAGTTTCATTGCATTTATATAACAATAGTTTTGTGTGAATACTGTTTATATGTATTTTCAATTCAGTATTAGTTATAAAACTTTTATTGCATTTATTATATAAACATTTATATTGTTTTATTGATAAATGTCTTCTCTTGTGATCCTTTAAATGTGAGTTTTTATAAAAACTTTTTCCGCAATTATATAAATCACAAACAAATGGTTTGATTCCCAAATGTATTTGTTTGTGAGCTTTTAAACTTTGTTTTAAACCAAATATTTTATTACAGTTATTATATTCGCATTTAGATAATTGTTGTTTGAGATGAACAACAATTTTGTGTTGATTTAATGCACTTTTAAATATAAAGTTTTTGTTGCAATTATTATAAAAACATTTATATGTATTTGTTTTCAAATGAGCGAAATTTTTATGTGAACTCAAATATCTTTTACTTTTATATGATTTTGCGCATTCACTCCAATCGCAGATAAATCTCGTATTCGTATAAATCAATTCGTGAAGTTTTACGTCTTTATTATATTTAAACACTTTATTGCAGTTATTATACAAACATTTATATTGTTTTACATTTGAATGCATTAATTGATGTGTTTTTAATTGTTGTTTAAATTCTGCTTTATATTGACATTTAGGCCAAAAACACTTAAAACGCTTTTTATTATTATTTCCAACACTTTGTTCACTCAAATGCCAAACCTTTTCGACATTTAATTTACATATTTTTAAATCGCAATTAGAATCAAAATAATCATAATTTTCACATTCAATCACTTCAGACAAAACATTATTATTTAGATCTAAATCACAATCAAAATTTGCTAAATCTTTACACAAATTGTTTATTTTATTCAAAATATTTAATTTATTTTTCAAATTATTCCTAATTAAAAACATTTTATAATATTTTGTATTTAACTCACAATCTCTTTAAACCAAAAGTGAGAATAACTCGAATTGCAAATAAAGTAATGCTTTTGAATCTTAAATATCAAAACTGGATTTAATTACCAGTACTCAACTCAATCTCACATTTATCTAAAATTCAAAATATGTTAATCTTATAAAACAAATAAAATTTCAAAAATTATTACAATTTGTGTTAGATATTTATAAATTTTAATGTTTTTTATTAATGTTAAAGAAATTCATAAAACTGATTTTATTCCTCATTTACAGAAATGCTTCAGTGGCCATTCGGTAGCCACTTTTAATAGACGTCTAATATGGCATTTTAAATCATTTGCAAATGAATAACTGTTAATCAAATGACCATTGCAAAAATAACGCTTAAATTATTTAACAAATTTTTTTTAAAAACAACTCTGCTCATTTATATAGTATGGAATTTATCCTGTAATAATCCCTTTTAAAGATATGAAAAGGTCACTATAGCTCTCTGCAACTTTAACGGCTAAAACGCTAAAAAAAATACTATTTTATATAAAATAAATTAAAATACAATTTGGATATAAAAGTTGAATTCCTTGTTGTATCAATATTAGCTCATTTGATAAAATACTGAATAATAATAATAAGTAATTATTAATTACAAATCTCTTTAAAAATTTATTTTTACTAATTGAAAAAATATTACTGTTTATTTATTTTTCAAAACAATTTACATTTTATTAACATTATATCTGATTATTTCAATTAAATTAAAATTTAAATAATTGACAAAAAGTGCTTTTAATTAAACCAATAATAAATATAACAATATGTTATAATTAATTAATTTAAAAACTAATAAACAAATGTGAGTGAAAACGATCTAATAGTGAGTTATGGAAACTGGTGTTCGATATAAATGAGATAAATGGCGCAAAATTCGTTCAAATTCTTAAAGAAAGTAATACCCAATTGATTGAAGACATCCATTGAAGAGGTGTTGAACGAACTCATTGAAAGTTTTGACGGAGTTATCACTTTTGACAAATTTTTTGTCTAAAGATAGTATTTAGGGTTTAGTGACAACAAAATGTAAATTTAATTTTTTTAAACTGTCTTGACAATTTAATTATTGAAAATAATTATTACAATTTAATTTATTTAATGATTTTTTTTCTTATGTCTGTTTAAACTATTCGAATTATAATAACTTTTCGTACAATTAGTTTCATTGCATTTATATAACAGTTTTATGTGAATACTGTTTACATGTGTTTTTAGATCGGAATTAGTAACAAAACGTTTATTACATTTATTATAATTACATTTATATTGTTTTATAGATAAATGTCTTTTCTTGTGATCACTTAAATGTGATATTTGAATAAAACATTTTCCGCAATTATTAAAATTACCCCTAAATGGTTTGATTCCCAAATGTATTCGTTTGTGAAGTAATAAATTACATTTTTGTGTAAATACTTTTTTGCAATTAATATAATCGCATTCGTAACTATTGTAACTCTTCAAATGAACGACACTTTTGTGTGCATCCAATCTCTGTTTAAGTGAATATGATTTTCCGCATTCACTCCAATCGCAGATATATCTCGTATTCGTATGAATCGATTCGTGAGTTTTTAAATGAGAAATACGATTAAATACTTTGTTGCAGTTATTATACAAACATTTATATTGTTTGTCATTTAAATGAATTACTTTATGTCTTTTCAAGTTAGTTGAGTTAGTTGTCTTAAACCGACATTTAGGCCAAAAACACTTAAAACGCTTTTCATTATTATTTCCAACACTTTGTTCACT
>JAQFXP010004137.1:0-11198 GCA_034693685.1 Belba bartosi
ATTATCAAGTTTTGTGTTTAAAATTTGTTTGTATTAAAGATTATAGAGTGGACTTTATTTTGAATATACCGGTATATGAGTCGAGGCTTTGATTACTATATTTCCTGCACTCGAGTAGTCGTCAATAGTATTGATTGAATGCTTTAAGTCACTCAATAGCCTTATATTTGATATAATAAACGATCGAAAGTCTAATAAATATGTTTTAAATTTAATTTTTAGTATTTATATGAATTGATTTAAATTATATTTTTTTAAATAAGTATATCTTAATTTACATTACAATTTAATTTATATCTAAATTTTATTATTTACTTATTATGAGTACAGGTTTATAATCAGTAAAAATATAAGTTACTACAACTTATGTAAAGAACTTTATTTTAGTATTTATAACATATATTGCAGTTTTGTGCAGATGTTATGAACAGCTCTGGACTTGTATTCCCGTATTATCTCTACTTTCCGTTCGGAGAATGTCTTCGAACAGACGTCTGAACTCTATATCTGTTATACTCTTATGTATTACTCTCTCTATTGTTCACTAAATTGAATCAATTTATTCGTTCATTCATTTCCTTCTCTATAGTCGACTGACTATTGCTTTATTGAATACAAATGCAAAGTATCAAACATTTTGACAATTGATGTAAATCACATAAATGCAAAAGCATTTCCGAATTAATTATATATTTATATCTTTTAGTTTTAAAAATATTTATAGATGTATCTTAAGTAAACATGTTAAATCCCTTTTAAACTAAATTTTATTGCTTATAAAATCTAATTAAAATGTAATTTCTACATTGTCAAAAATTTGTTTAAACAAATGGATTGTAAAATAAATATCTTTAACTGAGTATATAGATTGGCATTCATTTCATCCATAGTTTAGAAACTAATTGAACGAAAAATTGGAGTTTAAATGAGAAATCGTAATAAGAATAGATAAAAAAAATTATAAATCAATACAACATTAACTGACAGTTCGAACAGATATTAAGTCAAACACTATATTAAATAACTTTTTCATTTCTAACTATAAAAACAAAATTTTAATCTAAGAAATCAATTTAAATTATTTGCAAAACTAAGTTGAGAAGTTCATTAAATGTAAACTAACAAGAGGTGCTATGGTAAGCTCCGACACTAATATTTTAAAATTTTTAGTATTAAAATGTAAATAATATTTATCAAAAAAAAATTTTTTTTAACAAAAAGACATAGATGCAAATTTTATTTAGATTTTGCTTAATAATTTTTATACTGTTTAATTATATATATTTTTATCAAACAAGTTAAAATATAATTAAAATAACACTTGAAATAGCACTTTATTTCATTAAATTCCTAATTAGCAAGCAAAATATATTTATTAATTTCAGTGACACTAAATTCAGTAAAATATTACATAACGTAAATTCAAATTAAAAATAAAAACATTATTTTATACGAAAGTATCGATAAAATATCGCTAAATTACTGAAATAAAACACAACTCATTTAGTGCTAAAAGTTTATGAATTTTGATTTAAAAAATTTAAATGACTTAAATCAAAATTAAATTTACAAACTTAGCAATTATCTAAAAAAATTTTTTGAAATAGCTCATTTTTAAGTATTATTTCTACAACTTTTTATTTATCAGTAAAAATTGCCCCAAGCTTAACTAACATACTAACCTTAGAGTACTTTTTTGGATTACTTAATAAGTTGTATAAAGAATATAAACTTCACTTCCATTACAAGAGTTCCTCTTCTCGTCTCTACTTCTCCTACTCTTATCATCAAAAGAATGACTACTTTTCAGACTCAAAGAACCAGAGAGTAAATGCATTACTCTTTCGGTTCATTACATAAATATTACGTTTTATTACTCTTTTGTTATCTTTGTTTCTTTAATATATAAGTTTTAAAGTTTTTAAGCAATTTCAGTAAGACTTAAATTTAGTTTAAATAACTGCAAAATAAATAAACTGTTTTTTAACACAATTTATGTATTATTATAATAATAAATGTATAAACATTGTATTAACAAGGGCATGTACAAGCGCATTTGCCAAAATAGTTAAATTAAAATGTTAATTAAATTAGTATTAAATTTAAAACATAAACATTTAGCAAATAATTTTGTACGAGCAAGTACGTGTTTTGTAAATGCTGTATTTTAAAATATTTTTAAAAATGCTAAAAAATATTATATTTAAAATATAAATTGAAATTTTAAGAATTTTTTTGTTGATATTTAAACCAAATTATATTGTAATTGTATAAAATATACAAAATGTAATAAAATAGGAGATGGGGGCGGAGGAGTTTTCTACCCGATAAACTACCAATAGCTTATTATTTTAAATTGGCAGACTTTTTCAATTTTTATTAATTTTTTAATTATAGATTAACTCAGCAATGGGCGCAAGATAAGAAAACAAATTTTTTTTTTTAACTTTTATAATATTTTTAAACAATGATCTCGCACTGAACGCGTGTGGCAGTAAAGTCGACAATTGCTGTGTTGTTGTACTGCATATAAGCATACATTCAAAACGTATTCATACAAAAAGAAAGAACATTAAGAATAATAAAAAAGTAAAAAATTGTTGCAAAATTGAGTGTATTTTAAATGGAAAAAATTTAATTTAAATATAAAATTGTGCGCTTTTATCGACTCTTTATATTTCAACATTTTTAATAATTTTTAGGATTTTAAGTCTTGTTTTCAATGTTTGAAAATATATATTAAAATTAATTTTAGTTAATATACAAAATATAATCCGATTATCGTTCAGAACAAAAACACTAAAAGCAAAACATATTTAATTGCATTGAAATAAATCGTATATTTATTTGAGTAATGTTTGCCTCAATTATGGATCAGTTAATCAAAATAATGAGTATTTGAGTTGAGTTGTGGAGATATGGCTATAATATAGGCTTTTCTCTCATTTCAGTTAATGAAGAGATGCTCCGAATAGTCATGTCTTGTCTTTCGTTCTATTATCTCAACATTACTGTCCACTACCAGTGCTAATCGCACTTACCTTATGCTATGTTTGCTGTAGTGAAGCCTTAATTGCAATTAAGACAACAAATGATTGCATAAACATTACAACGGATTCTGTTCTCTCTATTCGCGTCTTTCTATTCATTGAATTGATTTAATTAAATATAATTTTGTTATAAAAAACGATATTTTTTAAATTAAGTAATTGCATAAAAATTTAATTTAAAAAACAATCTAGATACATTTTTGTAAATTAAATAAAAATCTATTTTTCTAATTTATTACTAGACTTTTAAAAAACATTTTTTAAAAATTAAATTAAATTTTTAAAAATATTGAATATAATATAAGATAAAAAATAAATATAATTAGAAAATAATGTAATATTTGTGTAATACTATTAATAAAAATAAGAAAAACTAATTATTTTAATTTGATTTAAAAAAAGAATATAATTTTTAGTATTGTTTCTCATTATAATTATTATTGTATTACTGATAAATTGTATTTTATTTAAAAAAGATTTAAATCTAACTTGCTAGTATTAAACTTTAATAAGTTGAAAAATAATTAAAATTTAAAAAATAATATAATTTAAGTAATTATTTTTTAAATCATTAAATAAAATAATATTTAAAACGGGTTTGTTTTATGTTTTAATATCTAAATTAATTATATATAATATTTTTATATTTTAATTGGTTATTTTTTATTTATTTATAAAATTTTAGCTTGCATATTTTATTCAAAATAATAATAAAATTAAAAAAATATATACAAAAAAATATTGATTTTTTTGATAAGCAGTTAAGAGAGAACTGAAAACAAAAGCTATTTATTGTGTTGTGAGACGAGAGTGTATTTTGACTATTGATTTACTCTTAAAATCACTGAACATACGAATAGAGATTATAATGAAAAATCAATTCAAGAAAAAAAAACAAAAGCAAACTTTATACAAATAAATTATCATGTTTTAAAAATTTTATTTTGACCATATATTTAAAAACAGTTTTAATTATCTATAAATTTTAATTTTTTTTTATAAAACTCTACGCGCTTATTTATTATTATATATTATTTTATTTTATTTTAACTAATATTAAATTTAAAATATATTTAAAAAAAGTATTAACAATAAATATAATAAAAAATATTTTTGAAAAATTAAGCAAGTAAGTAATAAAGAAATAATTACGTTTTATAAATTACTATAAAAAGTGAACATAAAAGCGGATAAAATGATCATTAATTTAGGAACTTATTACTGCTTTCAACGAATGAAATATAGATTTAACTACACTTTAAGTGCTATAAATGGATTGCATTTCGAATTAATTTTTCAATTTTTAGCCAACAGTGCATTCTTGTCATTGAAAGTCTGATAGAAACTGTTGTCTCAGTTCTTGTTCACCAGTTGTGCCATATTCTCATGGATTGCATCAAAACATTTATCACTCCTTCTAACGACAGCTAAGACTAAGAATAAATGATATAATTTATTAATGAATAGAAAAAGTAAGATTAATTGCAAAATAAAAAATAAATTACTATAACTTTACAATATTTATATTTTGTAAATTACAAAAAACTAAATACAACTTAAATACAAAAATTTATTTAGCAATTGATTGATATGTTTTCAAAGTTTATAAATTCGAAATATAGCGAATGTTCGGTCAATGAAGTTGTATATAAAAAACTTTGTTATTCTTATAGAATATTTTTTCATTAAAGTCAAATATTTATTTTTCTCCTTTACAATTTATTGTTTATACAAATAACAGTATTTTTAAGTATTTTGAGTTTTGTATTAAATATTTAAAAAATATTTATTAAATTATATGCAAATAAAAAATAAATGCAATTTTTTTTAAATATATAATATTTTTATTGAATTTATTTTTCAACAAATATTAATTTTGAAATAAATGATATAAACTGGCAAATTAAAAATAATAAACAAAAATTCTTATTATTATTAAATATTTAAAAATATTATGAATTGTTTTTATAACATTTTAAATTATTCATGGTAATTGATTATCATGTATTTTATTCAATAAATTTTTGTGTGTAATTTAGTTTAATGTTTATTCAATTTGATAAAATATTATATTTTAAGTTAAGAATTGTTTTTGTTTTAGAGAAAATGTAGGAAAGATAGAGACGATTGTCAGTCGTTTGCATTCAAACCAATCGTTGCGTAAATTGTTTTGAAAATAACGGCAAAACTCATTCAAAACGTGAATTGCAGTCAAATGATCCAAACATTCCTTTATTGGTCTAAAGTGTGATCTCTATTTAATACAAATAAAATTGGTTTTAGAGAACTATAAAAATAAGATAACATATAAACAATTTACACGATATTATTATTTAATCTAAATAAAAGTTATTTATGATATTAATAAAAAAAATGTTGCTTTATAATAATTTAATTTAAAATTACAATAAAATAATTTAAAACATATATAAACTTTATTTAAATAAACTTATATTTTTATATAAAAAAAATACTGTTTAATAAATTATAATTTGTGAGATGTTAATATTAATATAGCTGATAAATTAATGTAAACATAAATTGTACTAACGTAAGATATTAGTTAGACCAATTTTTGTTTCAGTTTCACTATTTATGTAAAATTTTTTAATTTTTCAACCGATATATTCTATGTCCGTAAAAATTATAAATCAAAACTTTTATTCCATAACTAACTGATTCTGAACATAATATTCACTCATTTACGGCACAACTACTGACTTCTATCGCATCACTATTGAGCGCATGTGTTGTTTGGGCGAAACTGATGCCAAACCTAATGCTGTGTTCTATCGGTTCGGACCCTATTTCATTTATTCATTCATTCAGTGCTAGTCTTCTCTCAGATCTATACAAACTCAACGATTCAGTCAAATATTTGACGCAATTCTATATAACAGTATACTTCTCAGTGTTTGCTAGAACTGAGAGCACAGTTAGCTCTTACAATGTTAGGCCAATTTGTTGAATAAACTTTTTATTGTACCCAAAAAAGTAATTTGCTTACTTTATTGCATATATAAAAGTAATCTTGTTTGTTTTATTACTAAACTAAATAAAATATTTACTTAAATATTAAAAATGTTTACAAATACAATATACTAATATTATTTTTATATTGATATAAAAATATTGTCAATTACCTTTTTATTTTAAACTATTTTGTAGTGAATTTTGAAAAATAAAATATTAGTAATACTGTTAAATAGTAGTATTTAACATTTTATATTTAAATAAACATTTAAAATTAACAATAAATGATAATTAATTTTTTGTACAAGTTAAAATAAATAAATACTTTATATTATAATTCTCATCTTAAACATTTTGTAATTAAATATACAGTAAACATAGATTATAAATTTTAACATGTGTATTTGACATAAATATGTCTCGAAATAGTATGTGTTTATTATTCATTGAATGGATTATTCGTCTTTGTTTAATAAAAGGTAAGAAAAATGTTATAAATTAATAAATATTATACCGTAATCCCACACATATCCCGGCATGCCGGTATAAGCGAGAATAACCATTTGTGCTAAAATGGCTATAAGGTTTCTACCGGCATAAAGTGAAAAAAATCTTTAATATAAAAAAAATCGGTTTATTTATTATTTGCAATTAATTAAAATAGTTAAACATAAATTATTAGCTGGATTAATTTTTATATAACTTTCCATTAGTGTTTGTCTAATTTTAAACTAAAATTTAAAAAAATTAAAAGATTTTTCATACATTTTATTCGAATTATTTAATGTTTTTAATACATTTAATATAAAACATTTGATTTTCTATTTAATTAAGTTTATTTTAAACTTTGCACCAAATTATATTTTAATGTTAAGATATCTATTAATTGTAAAATAATCTAAAAACTAAATTTAAAGCCATATGTTTAAAACCTGTTTCTTTCCCCGCTTATACCGGCATGCTGGTATACCCAGAGATATACAGGCATAAGTTCAAACTCCGTTTATACCAACATGCCGCTAGATGTGGAGTATTACGGTATTTATTTTTCAACTAAGAGCACATATTGTATGTAATCTATGGTAAGACTCGAAAGGCTAGCGATGCGTAAAAGTGAGAGAAAACAAGATTTGTTTCAATTGATTGTTTTGATTCAAACATTATTTTCCGCTTAGTTTCGATTGTAAAGAACTGAGAGAAATGTTTTTCTGCGTTTTCTCAACTGTTTTCGATGTGTTTTCCGATGTTTTAATCATTAAATGTTTGCTATAATAGAATATGTGTTCTCAATAAACCACTACTACTGTAACAGTACTACGAATATACTGTAGCTATAGCTCTACTCTATATGTGTTCTTCGATTCACCCTTTCCTCGAATTTAATGCACTTTTTCAACCATTCCTTTCACACACTATCTCTGTATAAACTTTTGTTTTTATTTAAGTCTTTAATTATTAAAAAGTTGAAAAAACTTTTAGTTTAATGAAAACACATTTTTATAGATTCCAAACACAATATTTATACGAATTTTATAGTCAATTACTTTATACAAGACAATTTAAATTTAATGAATCATTTATTTATTACTATAAAATTTAAACAGCTATTTTATATTAAAAATGAATTTTATTAGTATAACAAATTTTCTATTGTTGAAAGTTATTTTTAAAAATTATTTAATTTCTTATTTTAAGCTTAGTTAATGTTGTATTATTTAAACTTTTCTCAACTTGTAACATTAAAACAACAAATATATATTTTTAATTATATACTGTTTTAATTGTATATAAATTAAATTAAGTGTTTTACGTGTTTAAAAATTGATCAAGACACATTCTCTTGTCAATTACTGATTGACTAATAGACATAAAGAGCACCTGTAGTGAATTATATAAATTGATATCTAATGAGAAGTGATGTCTACTATTGATTACTATTTTGTGTTACATTAGTTCTGATGCAATAATTTATACACATCAAATATTAAAGATAACCAAGAGGTAGGTAGGGGGTGGTGTTACATTAAATACGAATTAAGAAATACTTACAATATGTGTTTATTTATTTTTAATAAAAATAAAATTTAGCATAAAATAATGATAGTAAAATTAATTTTGTCGCTATATTTTGTTACTGTACTGAAATTGTATTTTGCATTGTAAATTAATTAAATATTATATTTTAAAATTTATTTTATGTCAAAAACAAATATATTTTACTCAATTATTTACAAATAATTACCTAATAATTAACATTTTAACCATTTTTAACTAAAATTTTGTTTAAAATGTATTAAAGAATAGCCATTAAAATAATTAACTTTTTGTTTTGAAAATGTTTTTGTCGTTTTTTTGAAAGATTTTTAAATAAATACATTTTTTTTGTAAATAATTAATTTTTTTATTTAAAAACAATTTTAGCTAGGTATTTATTATTTAAAGACTTAATAGATTTATGACAAATAACTACTGAATTCATTGAATGGTAAAAAAATATTCATTAATAAAAATGGTTTTGAAAAAAATCAGTCATTTATTTGACGTAAATTTTTTTAATATACGAATTATTCAATAAATATATGCTTCAGATTTTGAAACCATATTTTGATGGTATTTATGATTGAGTCAAGGATTGCGTTTTTGTTAGACTGACGAATGAGAATATTGAATGATTTCGAGAAAATATTGTTATATATAAATTGTAAAATATCAGACGTGCATAAATTCACATAAGAGTGTTTTTGATTATAACATTATTTTTTTGTGTTTATCGGCAAAAATTGATTTATGAAGAGCTATGTTATGACAAAATATTAGTATTTATAAAAACAAAATCTTAAACAGAGTTTATATCTATTAACCGAAAGCACACTTTCTTGCAATGCATTAAAAATTTGTTATAAAATAAATTATAAATATAATTAACTCTTTTGCAAATTTGTTTAAATATTGTTTAAATTGTTTTTAACAATTAAAGTGTAAATTTATATTAAGGAAAATTTTTTTTTGTTTAAATAAAATTTAAGCGATTGTCGAAAAATGTGTGAACTTCAGAAATTTGCTTTCTATCGCAAAATAAATTTATAAATTTTTTCGCAAAACTCTTTTTTATGCATTAATGTAGGCATTAAGTGATGAAAAACTGAAAACACGCTATAAAGTCATTCAATAATTGTTTTATAATTGTAATAGCAATACAATTATTCAGAAATCGTGAGGGAATTCTGATTTTGATTTGATGTTTGATTTGAAGCCATTTAATGCCCGTTTATTAGATGAAAATAATTAAAACAAATTTCTATTGATTTTTACACTTTATTATAATGAAAATAAAAATTTGGGTAAAAAAAGAAAATATATTTATCAAAAACTTAAGTATAAAAAACTATTTAATCCGTTTAAGTAACAAATAGTAAAACGAAATAAAAATTTATTTAAAACTTAGATCTGATTTATGATTATTATGTTGAGTGTTAGTGAACTCTAAATTTTAATTTCATATTTTATCATTTATAGTTTAATGTTTTTTAAACAATGTTCTTAAAAAATTAATGCAATATTGCAGAACATACTGTATATCAATCAATAAAAAACAAATTTACGATTCAGTAGTAATCTATGACTACATTCTTGTAATAAAACTCTTGACTCCATAAGACGGGTCATAGAAGTTGTCGTCAATAGAGAGTCGATTTCTATTGAAGTTGTTTTAATAATTCCAATAAAACGGAAAATATAATACTTTTCCGGACATTAGGTTTTATGTCAACTATTAAAAGAAAATATATTTTTCACAAAATTATTTTGAAAATAGTTTTTGAAAAGAAAATTAAATATCATCTCTACTGTCGGAACCCAAACCGCCCGGAGCTGACACACAATCTAACTGTGCTTTTGGAGTAATTTTCTTCAAGTTTTTAAAAACATAAATTGAGCCAAAATTTTATGAGTTCTCCTCTTTAGGTCTCCACTTCTTCTACTCTTATAATTAAAAAAAATGATTAGTCTTCAGACTCAACGATCAGAGAGTAAATGCATTACTCTTTCGGTTTATTACACAACTATTATATTTAATTATTCTTTTGTTATATATTTTTAAAATTTTATTTAAAAAAATACGATTGAAATTAGAAAAACGAGACAATTGTGTAAAGAAATTCAAAAATGTAATCGAAAATTATTTTATGTTTTTTTATTATTTTTTGTTATATCAATATTTGAATAATTTTTAAAAATTTATAGAAAATACAATCTATTTGTATCATATGTTTAATACAATATTCTAAAAATGTATTATTTTAGTCAATATTTTGACATAATTTATACTAAAATAAATAAATTTATTTTAAAAATGTTAAAGCAAAATATTTTTTATTTTGTAATAAATTTTATTTCTTCAAAAAATGTTTTTAATTTCTATTAATATATGAAAACTGAAATTTAATTATAGAAATTTGATAGAAATGAGTAATTTATAGTTAAGATAAAAATTTATTGTTTGAAATAAATTAATACAAATATATTTTTATTTATATATTTATAAAATAATTTATGTTTTAAACCTAAATACTACATAACTAACCAAAATAACAAAAAATTAATATTTTTATTAAAACACAAAAGTTAGTCAACATATAATTCACAAAAATATTTATTACTTTATATTTGCATTCATTTATTATCAGAATTTTTGTCAAAAATATTTTTTTGAGTTAAAACCCATTTTTATAAATTTTATGACAGATTCTGATTAATAATACCATTAAGTTAATGACATTCATAGCATAAAACAAATGATATTAATTGTAAAACTGTTTCATATGAGCCCTAACTTCACTAACACTCAACATAATAATCTAATTTTTAGATAAATTTTTATTTCGTTTTACTATTTGTTACTTAAACGAAATAAATAGTTTTTTATACTTAAGTTTTCAATATATATTTTTTTACCCAAATTTTTATTCTCATTATAATAAAGTGTAAAAAATCAATAGAAAATTGTTTTAATTATTTTCATCTAATAAACGGGCATTAAATGGCTCCAAGTCAAACATCAGATAAAAAACTAATTATATTTTACGACTAATTAGTGTTTGTTTAACAAATAATTTAATGAATACTTCAATCAATCTTTTGATCAGGGCTTGTGAAGGGGGGGGGGATCAGCCAAAA
>JAQFXP010004138.1:0-11198 GCA_034693685.1 Belba bartosi
AAAAAAGTTATACAACTTTGAAAATTATAGTTTGATTAGTTTTCAATCGTGCGAATACTTTATGCAATGAGTGTAATATCGAAAATATTAATATTGAACAAAGTATTTTTAATATTACTATATTCGACATTAATATTTTCGATATTACTGTAGTTGACATATGTTTTAACATTTTAATAAATTTCAGTTTCAAAACGTCAATATACTCACCAGTTACTGCTTTGTAAAAAACTCCAAATTTCCCAGCTAATTTATTACTTTCTACCGATAATTTTTTCATACATATTATTTATATGTTGAGTACTTTTAATTACCAAAATTTCAAGAAAATAGTATTAAGTAACAGAGTTTGTTAGTAAGAGTTCAAAATATTACGTAAATTTTTACTGTTTATTTAATAAACAAAATAAACATTTATACTAATAAATGAACTTTATTGTCACCCAATTTTTTCCTAATCTCTAAATTTCAAAATTCAAATGCCAAAATTCCTAATTATATTAAATAAAAATTGATATACAATTAGAGAGACAATTATTTAGTATGCAAAGTGTTAATCTTTTTCAGAGATTGAAAAGCGGGGAATCAGCCAAAAATTTCCTCTAATTTTGAAAATTGGAATTTATCCCCCCTAGCATTTTGTCTGCATCAAAGAACTACATCAAAATTTTTTGAGTTTTTTGACTAAAATTAGGAAAACTTCCCTAAATTGTGCTAAATCATGTTTAAATACAATTAAACTAGCTAAATTTAGTTTAAATCCAGTTAATTTGTGTAAAATTTTTATCATAAATATATGAGTTTTTAGCGTTTTTGAAAAAATTTCTTCCCTGATCCTCCTGGATCGACCGACCTTCTTATTCTCTGATCTTTTTATGTATTTAATAATACAGATATACATATCGAGACATCTGTTAAAACAAGAATTGGATAATTTGCAAAAAACTAAGTTTTAATTAAAGGGGGATTTAGAACTGGCCAGGAGTGTAAATTATTAATACTTTTAAATATTATAACAAGTTTAAAAATTTATATTTAGTCACAAAATAGTATAACTAAAAATAAATTTATAACTAATAGTTTAAAATGTCAAATAGCTACTAGAACAATTAAACTAATAATGGCAACTAAATATTAATATGTTTGCTGGAAAGCGTTTATTTTAATCATTGCATATTGATTACAGTTATTATCTTAACAAAATCAAAACTAATAAATTTACAAGCACATTATTATTTAGATTTAAGTATAAACTATCTTGCCCTATTCGCTTTAATTTTTAACAAGTTTTATTAATAGTACAGCATAATGTCAATCTGTCCAAGCTCAAACACATTCAATGTTTCAAGTTTAAACCTGAGATAGTCCAGAAGCCTTTTGCTGCCCTACATCATCTGCGCCCTTACTCAACTGGCCTAAATCTATCTCGCCAAAATATATTTAGTACCGTATTCCCTCACAGTTTAGAACATGTTCTTATAAGGTAAATTATAAGGTGTATAATTATTTTACAAATTTTTGTTTAACAAAAATTTAATATCAATCAACTTTTTTAATATAAGTTTTAAGCAATAAATGAGTTGTAATTCAAAATTACTTTAAATGCTAATTAATAATACGTTACTTTAAAAACATAATTTTATATTATTTCTTTTTAAATTTTTTAAATTTTATCATATTCTAATATTTAAACTTTAAAATTTAGCATTATTGTCAAAATTTTTTGATTTAAACTTAAAGTTAAAAACAAGTTTTTATTCTCATTTTTAAGAACATGTTCTTATACCCCGGGGTATAAGAACATAAAGACCAAACTCACCTTATAAGAACATGTTTCAAACTGTGAGGGTTTACGGTACTAAATTTACATGCATTTCGCCAAATTCATTTGTTAAAAAATATATGCATTTCGCTTAAAGTATTTTTGAGTTACTCCAAACATATTTTATACTCTACTCTCAAATTCTGTTCGCGGGGATTATAATCACGGGATTATAAGAAAACTAATGATAAAATTTTAATTGTATTTATTTATATTTTCAAATACTGTACTATAATACTGTATTATATCATATAGTATAAAAACATTTTAGCAATAGCTTAACGTGTTAAAAAATTGTTGGTAAAATTAAATTGTGCTATAATCCAGTGCTACATTACTACTTGTTTGTTACTTTTTTGTTGGTGCATCCTTGCTATAATTCATATAAATTTAATATAATCCGACTTGCTAAAATTGAGTATATACTGTATTAATATTTTAATTAAAAGACTAATTTCTATTTTTATTCTAAATAATTTTAATTTATTTTGTGTATGAATTACGCTATAAATTGTTTTGGCAAAATGCAATTTGGCGAAAAGTATTTCGGCTAGTTGGGATGTATAATTCAATCACTAAATGTATTGACTAACGATGCAAAAATTTAATAATAATCTAAATATAAAACAAATATATTTATTATTGTTTATAAAACTAAATGTCACCTCAAATGGAAAAGTAAAACCAAAATCGGTTTTCACCACAATTATCGTGACAATGCATTTCATTAAAGACAAATAACTATCAATCAATCGATATTAAACATGAAATTCTGTAATGACTTTGCAATTAAATATCAAATCAAATGTAGTATTAATTAGAATTATAACCATTTAATACGCCACCAGAAAAAAGCTAATAAAAAATAATAGTTAAAAAAATATTTCTAAAAATCGATTTATATAAACTTACAGTAAAATTAAAAGACTTTTTTGAATACAAAGTTTGAAAAATGTTTTACAGAAATGTATTGAATTTGCTATTAATCTCATCGGTGGCCGTAAGCGCTCGATTGACGCCAAGAGAATCGGAAACTAAAGACAATATAGAAGTGGATACGAGTTTAACGACGACATCGACTTCTACTCCAGTCATCACTAAGAATATCGAGATTTGTGCGGATTTGAGGCCAGAGTTTATAAGCACTCGAAACGGGAGATATCAGACACTGGAATGCACTGCAAGAATATGCAGCGACGAAGACAATGATGACGATTATCTGGTGTCTACCACCCGCTTCAATCGGCCCATATTTGAGTGGAACTGCCAATTGGGTCATATAGTGGCCACAAACGGGTCGTGCGATTACAGCAAACAGTATTGTTGGAACTCAATAGACATTGATTTGAGGTATTTCTCGCAACAAATGCGCGACAATGGCTTGAATGAGATCCAGTTGTCCTGTTCTGTAAGTGATGTCTTCGACACCATCTCAAATGATTTTCTTGTTGTCACTGCAACTGATGTCAGTTATCTTAAACGGTTTAGAGGTTTGTATTAAATTGGAAACAAAAATTCAAATAATTCAAAATACAAACTAATCTATTGGTCAAAAAGTTTGTTACTATTATTTGGATTAAAAACTCATTTATTGTAAAACTAATTGTGTTTTAGGCAAAGCAATAGCCGAGAAATGTGACACAGACTTTGATTGTGGAAACTATATGTTTTGCATGAATTCGAGCCGAGAGTTGGTCCCCGTCTGCCAGTGTTTGATAGACTTCGTGACGGATGTCCAATACGTACAGGTGAGGGACGAGCGATACGGGGAATGGATGTGTGCGCCCCCGGCTGCGATTAACGAGTCTTGCGTGTATGACGTCCAGTGCCGGGCAATAGACTCCAACAGTATTTGCGACCAATCAGCTGCAGACATAGCCGATAGTGGAATCGGCAAATGCCGGTGCGATGTAGATATGGTATACTCTGACTCAAACTGTCAACTATTGGCTGATGTGACGACAAAACCGGATATTATTTGGTGGATATTTACAAACGACTTGAGCGGAACCGGCGATAAAGACCATTCACACCACAGATTCCGTTGGTTGAGAGCGGCTTCGTATATAATAGCACTTTTGGCTATATTTTTGCCGCTATTACTCATTATATTAACCATATTAGGCCTGTGCTATCGGCGCATGTTAGCCGCCAGCACTACCAATGTACAGTTCCCCGATACGATAACCAGACCTACATTCCCGGCCCCGAAAGCTGTAATCAGAATTGAAGATTTGATTAGAAATGAGAAAAGCGATGATAAGTACAATTTGGTTAAAAACGATGAGTTAGACAAACAATAGATTTGTTGCTAACGCTCAACAAAGCGACTAATTATTTGTCGCAATACTTATTCTTATATTTATATATTGAAATTTATTCTTTATCTATTTATCAATATTATAAAAATAGCTTCTACATTTTCTTCTCTCTTTTTCCGAATTATTATTTTTTCTTTGTTTAATATAATACAAATTACCCCGCTTATAACGAACTGAAGATTGAAAAACTGAATAGAAATATATGTTAACAGTATAACAGTATATATTGAATCTCGGTTATAACAAGCGAATTTGTATAAAAAATAAAATCCCGCCAACCTAAAAGCTAACATATCTTAACTCAAATGAGTTATTATTTGATATTAATAGAATAATTACAGATTACTTCACATTTTGATTATATGTCAATTCATCAATGAATTCACAAATTGATTGAATAAAAAAAAATATTTATATATATTTTAAACTTTATTAATAATTGTTTTATTTAAAATATAAAAAATTCAAATTATTTTTTCGACTTATCAATGAAATAATACAAAAAAAGTTAATCTATAAATGAAAATAATAAACTTTATAGTATTATAGTATTAATTATTAACCATATAAGGAGTTTTAAAAACTTTAACTAATTTGATTTGTGAATTGAGATAGGATAAACTCTTGTCCATTTTATTTTGCGTTGCTCGATTTTGAATATAAGTGGGATTGACTTTACAAAAAAATAACAAGTATATTTATGTTGATATTTATCTTAATTTTCTGTATTCTTTTTTTAATGTAAATTATTTTATTTTAATTATCTTTTAAATAATATGAAAAATATTAAATATCCATGTTGAAATCTGTACTTTGATTTTCATAGAAATTTTAAAACGTGCTAGATTCTTAATTAAAAGCCTTTAAAATTTGGTTTAGCAAATCAACAAGTGAAAAAGAGAACATGCTAATAAACTGCATACCAATAATTTATTATTAAATATAATCCGGATAATTTTACCCCAAACAGAAATGTTAAAAATATACAAAACAAAATTATTTTGAAGTTTAAAGTTGAGCTCAATTTTAAAGTGAGATTAGTTTTTGATAATTTTACAGTGTCAGTTTTTACACAAACAAAAAGTTGCTTCAATTAAATTTTATTTTTCAATTAACCGAATAATTTATTAACAATTATTTTTTTACATTCAATTTTGTTCATACTTTGCGTTTAAATAATTATTTTTAGTCTTATAGATAAACCAGAAATTAAAGTCAAAAACATTAAACACGTATTGATTTGATTGAGAGTCACTTAAATTGTATTTATAGTTCGATAATATATATTTCGACTCTAATTACTATTATATTTAATATTCAATTGAATTTCCCGGCATTTAAACCATATATTAGAAAATATTAGTGAATAAATCACTAAATCTCTAATAATAATCAGTAATATTATTAGTATTTATATAATAAATCATATATTTATACATTTGAATAGACTTTTAAATAGATTTTTAAAATTTAAAAGTTTTTGAATCAGAATAATAAGAATATAAGGAATGATTCAGTTGTGAATGTATTGGCGTTTTGTATAACTAATAATAATAATAAATATAATTATAATTTATAACATAGATATGTATTTTGATTTAAAGTATAAGCAAAAAATTTAAACAAAATTATGTTATTCACAACAAAACACTGACAGCAAAGCATTTGAATTAATTGTATTTATCATAAAACTAATTATCCGTTTAATTAGTGCTAAATCTGATTAACAATATCTTTCTATTATATATAACATTTTTGAGTAATTAAATGAGAGATTAATTTAAATAAAAAAATATTTATTATAATTATGAGAAAAATGTCAAAAAATCCTAATTTTAAAAACAAAAAAGTTTTTAAAAATAACAATAATTAACAAAAATGTTTGAATTAGATCTCAATTCAGATAAGAATCTAATCGATTAAAAAAACAAAAATCAAATCAATAGTAATGTCCATAAAATTTATTAATTGAAAAAAAAAATTAAATTAAATCTTAAATTAAGTCTTAATCAGAACTAAAAAACATAAATTAAACCAAAAAAGCAAAACAAATCACTTCATATCAGAGTCGGCTTCGATTTGTTTCTTAATTTTGAGTAAAATATTAGTAAACCATTGGTCGAGTCGTGAGATCGAGTCGTAATCTTTGACCGCATCAGTGAAGCCCTCGACGTCATTCTCCTCGAGTCGTTCCAACAGTTGTTTCAATAGTTTGCATTCGCGCGCATCCGAGAACTGCGGATACATTTCCTCATACTTTTTGATGGCTAACTGGGCGTTCAACTGGTCGATGCACAGGTGGCAGAGCGCCGCTCGGAAGTAGTAGTCTTTTGCCGAATACTTCAGTAGTGGTGACTCAATCGACTGGTTGGCCACCGATTCGTAGATATCGATCGCCTGTTTCGGTCAATACAATCAGAAAATTATTAAAAAATTAAAACAAAAATAATAAACATTTCGATATAAAAGTACAAAAATATATATTATAATCGAAGCTGTATTGGCCATACCTTCTGATACTGTTCCAACTGAGCCGAATATCGAGCGACAATAAGCAAACAGCGATTGGCGCTGGTGTTCGACTCCTCGCCCTTGTAGTAATCGGCCGCCTGTTCGTAGTGAACGACCGCTTTCTCAATGTCGACGCACTCGGACTCATAGATCTCGGCGACAGTCATGTGATGTTTGGCCGCAATCGTGAACCGACCCATATCTGTGTAGATCTCAATCGCTTTCATTAGACAATTGACCGCTTCCTGAGGGTCGGCCTTCTTATAGCAGTTGCCGGCGTCGACGTAATGGGTGCCCGAATCGTGCTTGTTACCGTTCTTCAGGTGCAGTACTGCCGCCTCACAGAATGCACTCCCGGCCGCTATAGTATGGCATGGTATAAATGGCATAAATGGCACAGTCGGTCAAATACTCACTCACCAGACATACAGATTTTAAACTCAATTTTTTGTATATAAATAACAACAAATGACTCATAAGTTGATTCTAAACTATACTAAACTACGACTTAAATGCAAAATAATTGCAATTAAAGGAAAAAATACTTTAAATGCTAACAAAAATTATAAAATAAAAAACAATTAATTTTTCATAAATTAAAACCAAAACCTCAACTAAAAAATAATCTCAAATTATAATTGAATTTAAATAAAATCGTAATTTAATTGAAAATAAGCGAAAAAATTGAGTGAATTTGAGATAATTTGTGAATAATGTGTGCAAACCGTTCCACTTCTTCGCCATTTTGAAGCTATTAGCGGCCCTTATGTACAGTTCAATCGCGTCGTCCTGTCTGCTGGAGCCGCCACTAAAGCATTGATTAAATCAATTAAATTGAATTAAATGGCAAAAAGTGGGCGAATATGAGTCGATCGAAACGCCAACAAACCCGAGAAGTCCGCCGAAGAATCCGGTCGTAGACTTGAGCTTCTTCTGCGCTTCGGCCAAATACTGATTGCCTTTGGCTTCGCTGTCGGCCATCGTTTCGGTAATTAACTAATCTTTTATTAATTAATTAATTGAATTAATTAAGAATTGGTTCAATGGTTTAGCGTTTGTTATGATTTGTCGTCCAATGCGTTCATTACTGTTATTGTTTGTGCCATCCAACCTGGACAATAATTTTATGCGCGCTTTTTGAATGCTTTAGCAAACATTATAAAATCACACACCTCTACCTCTAAATTATTGTCCAGGTTGGATGGCACAAACAATATGATAGTATGACATCACTTGACAACTCATAAGTTGTGCGCATGCGCTCAAACATAGATATTGGCACTTTGTATACTGTATTGACTCAATTGATTCGATGAGAAGTTTTTCCGTATATTATATAACAAAAGGTGTATTTTATGTTAACCAATCAAAATCTGAATAAAGTATAACTTTAGTTGTTGTTTTAATATATATTAATTTAGACATAGCTGTTGCCAAGTTTACAACTCTTAAATATAATGTTTTCTCTAGTCTTGTCATTATAATTAGTGATTGACTGAATATCTGTCGATTTTGATTGAAAATCAATTTCAATCGTTTGTTGGTCTATCAAATGATTAAAAATTTGAATACAGTTTGTCGTCAACTCAGATGACGACTTAAGGTTATATTTTGATTATTTTATTTTAAAAACAGAAAGCAACAAGACCATTTTGCATTAAATATTTTAAGCATAGCACTAAAATTAGAGCCAATAGCTAGTTTATTTATGAATAACCCGTTTACGATGAATAAAAAGTATATTGATACAATTGTTTTGGCTTAAAATTGATAAAATAGTTTTAAAATGTACAACATTAATCTAATTACTTAATAATTTATTTATTATTATTTAGATTATACGGTATGGTTTAGTTGACATTTTGCTCTATAACCAAATTATCAATGGGTATAACTGTATATTTGATTAAATTTTTGTTTAAATCTAAGTTTTTTAAATTTTATTAATCATTTGATGTATACAGTATAATTAAAGTCAAATTTTATGAAACAACATAAATATTTTTAATATCAAACTTTGAACCTAAACCATAAGTAGATTTTTGTTCAGAGTTTAAAATTATTTATTAATGTATTTACTGTTTATTAAGTAAATAAAAGCAGTGTATCTGTAATGTGTATCTGTTGTAGAACATTGTAGCTATGCCATTTTAACTTGATAATCGTTTTTGTGCTAGATATTTAATTTTATTTTTTAAAAATTATCTAATTTTATTAATTGTACTATTAGACAAAAATAATGTACAAACTTGATTAATTAAGTTTAAATTTAGATTTATAAAATAGTTGTTTTACATAATATAAGTCCAAACAATTTAGTGTTATATATAAATTGAATTAATTTTAATGCAATTTAAACTTTACTATCACTATAGGCTTCAACGTTGGAATCGATAGTTATGTTTGGGTCAGTTATTCGTCCACTCCTTCGGTGCAAATAATAAGTAGTGAATAAAATGACGAGAAGTCCTGCCAAACCACAGCCCACTATAATTGGGATTAAATCTGATTCCTGCGTTGGTTTAGATGTGCTTGTTTCATCCTCACTTGAGCTATGCGTTTATTTTGGTTAAACATTTTAAAATTGATTTTAATTTTGATTTATTATTTAAGAAAATAGCTTGCTAAATTGAGTTTAAAACTTACATTTCTCTTTTGCGATATCCTTCACAACTTGATAGCAAGCACAAAATTAATGCAAATGTAAAAATTATTAAATGATGTTTTAGAAATTTCATTATTAAAAATTAGAAACAACACAAAACTTAAAAACTGAATACAATATTTGATTTCGAAAATTACAGTAAATACATAAATGTTTTAAAATGCCAGTCATTGGAAATAAATTCATAAAAATATTTTATAAGTAGAGTTAGCTAAAGTCTGGTGAATGTGGGGGATATAGCTAGTGACAGCATGCCAAATTATTTTTTTGGAATCTCAGAGTAGTGGTAAATTTTGTTGTCGTTTTTGCAGTTTAATCCGATCTAACTAGATTTAGATCTAATTTTTACTAAATTTAGTTAATTTAACTGAATTTAGCACTAATTAAAAAAAATAAAACATAATTTTAAATTTAAACCCCAAAAGATTTGCCAGACACTTTCAGTCAATAGCTAAACATAGAGGAGATACCTATCTTTTGGGTCAAAACTCAGGGGAGTATTTACCTTTCAAAATCAAGTGGAATGTTGTGTCTATACTCCCTATTTGCTAACCCTGTTTATAAGTAATATTTTTATTAAAATAATTAAATAATTAACTGATATTTTTAATTGTAATCTAGTTGCCAAGATATTTTATGCGTTTGTTAAAATGCATCACACTGTAAGAAAGTTATTATATAACTTATATATTAATTTTTTTAGATGTATAATTAAATTAATAGTTAGTCACGGGGGTGTATAAACAAAATATTTTCTTAAATAAAAAATTTTGGAAGATACTTCTTTCTGAGTTTCAATCCAAGAAATATATATTTTCTTTGTTTCGGCGATTTACAATTTGTAATTTGTTGTGTCAAGATCAGAAAGCTTTTCTTAAACTAAATTGCATAAATAGTTATAAACAATATTTGCCAAATTTTCCTCTTTGTAGAGATTTTGGTAAAATTTTAATATTTTAACCTTAGCTTTTGCTAACTTGGGCAACCTTGAATTACTTTGGTTAATATATATTTTTTAAAATTATCTAAATATAAAACAAAATTAAAAGCTAATAAGATATTAGTAAAACAACATATTAGTGTAGTTTAAATGCATAACATTATCTTTTAGGATAATTTATTAAAATGCTTCCTGTTTTTTAAAATATATATTTGAATTATTTGTGCATGTACATTTAATACAAAATATTTATGACAAAATATTAATTAGACAAAAAATATGTTATTTTATAAAATAATTGAGTATAACAATTTAAAATAATTTATAACTTAAATAACTTATTTATTAAAAGGTAATAAATATAAATTATTTGCTCTTACAATCTAATTATTTTAAAATTATATTGCAATTTAAGAATACTTTGTATAGAGTAGAATAAATATTGATACATGATACAATGGTTTTATTACTTATTTCAATTTTTGTTTTTCTAATTTAATTAATAAACAAATCAAAATACAATAAAAAACTACTGGCATGCCGTGTACACAAAATTATTTAATCAATTAGCAAAGATTCAATAGAATTAACTCAATCTCTAATATTCTTAGTAAACATTTGATATATTTAAAAAACAATTCAATAGAAATGTTTTGTTAGTTTTTGATTTTTATCTTTGACTTTGACTTTCTAAGCCATAAATGTAGGGAAAACATTTACCATGGAAAGTTATTTATTCAGAGTTTCAAATAAGTTTGCTAACATTTAACTTTGCAAATAAACATTAAACAAACAAAAACTGTGTATCCGCATAGACTTAATTCTTATTCCTTAAACCAAGGCATGGCAAAAACATTTTAGGGCATAGAAACGCAACATCTCATAGTTCAAAAGAGTTGATTAATAATTTAACTGTTTGCTAAACATACAAAAACAGTA
>JAQFXP010004139.1:0-11190 GCA_034693685.1 Belba bartosi
CTCTCTCTCTCTCTCTCTCTCTCTCTCTCTCTCTCTCTCTCTCTCTCTCTCTCTCCTGCTCTCTCTCCTGCTCTCTCCCTCCAATTATAGCTAAATTGCAAACAATTTCTCTATATTTAAGTCTTTAGGATTTCTCAGAATTACTCTATATTTTTATATTTAGTTTTTTAAAGTTATTGTTTTGTTTGCCTCAACTTTTCATTGAAATTTACATGTTAGAAAACGAATAACAGTTTTTCTTTTATTATTTTGACTTTTATTTAGCACATATTAAAAGCAATAATAATAGTCTGAAAATTTCGGTCATAAAAACACTTTTCAAAAACAGTTTTTTGTTTAATAATTATAAATAAAACCTAAATTGTTGTTCAAAATTAGTATTAAAATGTATGAAAGCCAATGATAAGTCGAATAATAATAATTAAATAGCAATTCCAAAATGCTATGACTCGACTATATTCTGATATAACGGAAACAATTTCACTATAATATGCACTAAATTTGTGCTAAACGATGGAATTTATTTATAAATCAATTTATTTGGTTTATCATCGAATGAAACCATAATTTGGGTTTCACTACAACTTTCATATAACCAAATATTAAATATAAAATAGAGATTGAAATTTGAATCGCAATAAATACGGAACACTTAAAGAGGTCGTCCGCTTAAGCCCACTCATCATGAATTCGGCTATTTTTTTGTTCAATTAATCAAAAGAATTACTTTTTTGTTGAAACTTTCAATAAAATATTATTAGCTTTAAGTTGTTTCCTAATATCAGAAATGATTTTTCTAAATGTATATAACTTTTTATATTTAAAACTTAAGTCTTTAATCGCAACTATTACTGAACTTTATTTGGAATAATTCAAATGATTCTAAAAATAAATAATTTGAAGTAAAAAAATTATGTTAAAAGTGAGAAATTTAATAATAGTTTAAGAAATTTATATCATTCTTGAAATGGTTTCGTTGAGATAATGATTTGCAAAATGTGTTTATAATTGATAGGAATATTACAATTAATAATTAATTAGCTGTTTGAATATTATAGAAATATATTTGAAAATTAAGTTTAATTGTTTTTGATTATAGAAATTTATTTTTTTAAACACATATTTTATATCTACAGTACAAATAATTCATTTTTACTTTATATCATATCATAGATTGTTGCCAGATGTAGTAATAGTACTAAAAGCGATAGACAACACACTAACCCCTATCACTCGAATTGTAGTCAACAAATAGGTGTTCTTCTAAAATAGACATTTAGATATTTGTCTGTTTTTAAAATAAAATTATTAATTATTAACATATTATCGATATGTGATAAGAAATGTTCTCAAAAATAATACATGAATATGCGCCAAAAGTCTATTTGAATTAGACTACAGTTTAAGTTTAAAAAGTTTACGCCTTTTATGCAATTATTTTTTATGTCATAAAACTTACCTCAACTTATATTTGAAAGTATTATTTTTAAAAATCTAAATATATTTTCTATTCTCATTTTTACAATTTTTACCGAATTTTGACCCCTTGTTGTGTATTTTTAATTATAATTTTAATTAGTAGTAAAACTAACGATATCTCAAAAAAATTTTAAATAAATATTACTGTTTTTTTATACATTCAAAGAATATTTTAGCTGAAATTCATTTTCAAACATTTGGATTCATTGGAAACTATTTTAAAACCAATAAATCAGTTTAATTTAAAGCACAAAAATTAAAATTTGTTTAAATTATAATTGAAACCGAGATTAATTATTAAATTATAAACTATTAATATTTATTAGCTTGAAAGAATGAATTTTTTAGCTTGAATGAATTTTAATCCAAAATAATAAAATCAAATATAAGACAACTATCACAATTTTTGCCTAGTTAAAAAAACTAAACTAAACTTAAATAAACTATACTTTGTTTCAACTTTCCAAACTACTGTATTTACAAAACTTATTTAACAATACTTTTAATCCAAGTTTCTTGATTGGAAATCAATAACAATAAAAGTAG
Source organism: Belba bartosi (assembly GCA_034693685.1). NCBI lineage: Eukaryota > Metazoa > Arthropoda > Arachnida > Sarcoptiformes > Damaeidae > Belba > Belba bartosi. Next base: position 2,026 of record JAQFXP010004139.1, read on the forward strand.
TATTAATAATAAATGTTAACTTACTTTGAATCAAATCATATATTATATCCAGATTTGTGGTTTGAAAAAAATTACTTCATTTGAAACTAGAAATAAGAAAAAAAGTCACAAAAAGTATTGACTAAAAATTGTTTCACGACTTCATTAAACGACTTCACTTTAGAAACTGTTTGGCAGTAAATGCAGTCAAGAGTCGAGTGTTTGCTTCACTGATCGACTGAATCTGAATCAACACTTGTTTTGTTATTCGCTTAACTTAACCGAATGAATGATCTCTAAAACTCTCTTTTCTTGAATAATAAATTATTATATGAAGACATACCTGGGTTTGTAAACTAAATAAACACAACCAACAGCTACAGCAGCTAACAGGTAACTGACCTATTCTGGTGCCGTATTAAAGGCGAGAATAGGGGAAAGAATTGTATCTAAAATCTGATATCAGTTTCGAACTGACTTTACAATAATTGTTGTCAGTTTTGACAATTGGAAAAATATTAATTAATCAAGTTTCAATTGTCTTTCAAACTATTTTTGCAACAAATAAAGTAAAACAATTTTGTAGAAAACTACTTTATATACTGTATTAAAGAAATAGAATAAATTATGTGGTTTTCGGTTTAAAAGAGACAGTAGACTAGAAAAAGTAGTTATGAAACTAAGATTGCTTTGAAACAAGTGCTGAGTTTGTGTCGAAGTTATTATGATTTGATGAGTATTTTATGACAAACATAATTGCGATACAAATGAGTTCAGTTTGAAAACATTAATAGATTTCGACTTAACACTCACTTTAGATATTTAAGGTATAAGTTCTTTCTTAATTAGTTTCTTTACAAATATTATTTAAAAAACAAAATTTAGGCCAAATTCTAATTGAATTAGTAGTGAAATCAGTGGTTATTAACAACTAATTTAATCGCTTCAACTCTCGAATTATAATTAATTTAAAGCAATAACTTATTGATTAATTTTATGCAACAATTAATTCTCTCCACTCTTAATATCGACAGTCCTTTCGGATTCAGGTTTTTAGCATTTATTCAAATATTCTTTATTCGAGTTTAGATTTAGGAAAAATGGTTTTAATTATTGAAAATTTTGATTTTATTTAATCCAATGACCGAACTGGACCTCAATTGGCATATGGTTTGGCGATTATCAATGAATATTAATAAACTTATTAATAGATTATAGATATTTTCTCTCTTTCCCTTCCTTTAAGCGAATTTTGAATTCTGATTAATAGTTAATAGAATTTAAATAAAATCGAGATATTTATGATAAAACGCAGATTAATCATCATTTTCATGAATATTTATGCGAAAATTATTTCAGTTTTAATCAATACTTATGTAAATCAGAATTCATTACAAGTGTTTATTTTCAATCTAAACATATTTTGGTTCAATTCCTGTAATTTATATTTTGATCGAATGATAAATAAAATTGTTTAACGACTCATCAAAATTCAATTGTTTAGCGTATCTATGAGTTTGAGCGTAAAATATATTGAATATAATGTTCTGATTTGGAATGACATGAAATATGATAATAAGAAAATAATATCATTTAGTTTACGCTTCGAAAATACAGTAATGCTTAATAATAGTGCATCAGAGTGAGGGGAACTGGATCTGGATCTGGATTTACGATGAGTTTGTGTTGTTTTGTTCGGATCACAACTCCGGGCAAACGATTTGGTCTAATTTGAATACAAGAGTATGAATGACATAACCGCATGTCATATAGGTCTGCCGTTTAGGGCTACAGACCATCTGATAGTCTATTAAATTAATTGAAGTCAAACCTAATTTGGTTTTTATAACATTCGCATTGGTTTTGCTCTAATACATACTGTACTATACTTTAATGTACTCTTAATTTCGCACAACTACTGTACACATATCCGGATCATTCATTAGTAACTTAATCAATATTTGATTTAATTTATGATTTTGACTCAAAATAAGTTCTTAACATTTAATTGAAAAGTAAGAATTAAACTTAGAATTAACTAAAACAATAAAAATAAAAAATAATTGTTTTATTGTTTCCTCACTATTCTTATTGTTCTGTTGTTAGGGAAAACTGAGAATAAGTTATGAACTATAAGTGAATTTTGTTTTTTGACCCCACGATTGGGAACATATTCCTCTCCTCTCCTCTCTTCTCCTCTCCTCTTCAAACTTGTTCACACATTCATTGCCCGAATAAATGGCTTAACTTTCAATGGGTTTGGCAACGAATTACACTTTATTTGCATTCATTAAATTTCAATGACTTCTTCTCAAACAATTGCTTTTTTCTATTTTTAGAGAAAGTATTTTAGACTTATGGTCAACGAAAACAATTAAAGTTAGATTTGTCTCATATCTAATCAAAAGCATTCTTAATATTTGTATCACTAATGTGGGAATGCGTTGATTAGAAATGCAATTCTCGATATGTTTTCGTTTTAGAGTTCAAACACTTTCAAGATATTAATTATTAATTTTAAAAATATATAAAACTGTATATAATATAAATAATAATTAAAATAATCGTTAAAATTAAATTTAAAAATTTTATTTATTAATATAATTATAAATTTCAAACTAAAATTACAAATTTTTGCATAAATATAGTTTAGAAACATTTAATAACCAATAGATCTGACTTAAAAACTGGATAAAAGTCATTAGCATTTCATATAATGATTCGAAAAAATTGATTGACATTAAAGTATTGGAAATATCCAGAAATAGAAAATATTATTTTATAAATTCAAATTTGTAATTAAGTTTTAAAAAAGAGTTTTTCGCTTAAAAGCTTAACAAACTATAACTGATTGAAAAAATTAAATTGAATTTTCAGAATACAATTCGTTTAACACAACGACAGGAAAAATATATCGAAATATATTTGACTGAAAGTGCAATCAATGAAAAGTGAACTAAAAAAAGATGTGAAATATCTTAGAGTTTATTCAACGGAGAAAACAAAATAAAAAGAGAAGCAAAAAATTTAAAGCAAAAAGAAATGTTAAAAACTAGTAATTTAATGGTTACGAGCGCTCATTCACTCATTAAATTAAATTTTTATTATAGGAATTATTTATTGACTACTGATTTGAATAGCAATTATAGCCCCAACCGACTAATGAGGTCATTGCGCACTAGTAGTTAGAGGTGTGCAGCCGTAGTACAAAAATTTAATTACAATTTTTTTTCTTAACTTATTCTTAATTGTAAGTCAAAGTCGGAGTCAGTTTGTAATCCATTGGATGAGTCCATCCTTCGATTGGCCACTATTTTCAGTGTCATTATCCGCACAACAACTCAAAACTCTATTCTATTTATAAAGTCTTAGAAACCGGCAAATCCTGAATATAAAAAATAATAATAGAAAACAGGAATAAAAATTAGTTTATTCTTAATGTTCAACAGATTGGCTTTGGATAACAGATATAATGGACTGTTTTAAATACAACTATAGAACTGGCCTTCAATTTGATGCCAAATCCATCCAATTCTCGTCTCAGTTGATCGCATAATGAAAGCAAATCTTTGCTATTCTTTAGCATTTCATCTGAAACTGATTCTGGATTTGAGGCTAAATTTTTGCTAATTTTCATTGATTTTATCGCTAAGTCTCTGACATTAGTTCGAAATTTGACAAAAGAATTCAATAAAACACTTTCTCTAATACTCTGGCCATTGGTCTCTACTTCGGATTGGCTGTACTTTAGGCCCATACTGTCCAACCATTTGTTTAACACTACTTTAGTTCGCATCAAATCCAAAAGTGAGTAATTGTTTGTCGAATTGAATTGTTTTGCGAGCAATAGAATAGCGTTTAAACCCATTTCTAAGTCCAAATCGTTTGCAATTCCTTCTAATATTCGTCTTTCGGTTTCTTCGATAGTAACAGAAATTTGATTTTGTTTTTCAGTTTCAATGCATTCAATAGACATGTTATCGACAGAAAGTTCCGATATTTTCAAATTCAAACTTTCGCTAAACTCAAACAGTTTTTGGTTAATATTTTTCATTTCTTGTAAAATGTGTTCTTCATATACGAGCTCTAAAGTCGAATAAAGATTTAAAAATCAATTTACAAATAATTAAAAATAAATTTTTAGTTTTGAATCACTATTAATACTATTACTCAAATTGAATGCCAATGTCATTGATAAACAATTTTCTCATTGCTTAAGATTTGAACTAAAATTATTTGCAATGAAAAAACTCTTTAAATGTTATAAAAATAGCTCTCAATTTGTATTCAATTGTTTGCAAAATTATTTTTAGCTTAAAAACAGCCTCAGGTCTGATATTATTATAATAATTATATCTTTGATTCAATTTTGATGTCAAGCAGTGATTTCTGTTTTCATAAACTAAACGCTCTATCGATTCACTTAATTCTACACTTTTTAAAGTTTTTATATTAAAAATACAAATCAAATCACAGTTGGAATTCATTACTACAATTAAAATATATGAATAAATGATTAATGAATTCGATTTGTGATAAAAGGTAGTAAAACAGTTATTTCTTTAAACCAAAAACCAAACATTAAAACAAATACTCGAATACCTGTGCGATAATGAAGTTTAATGCAAAACAGTCTTAAAATGTTCGCCGAATTGTTTTTAAGAAAATCTTTTATTAGAATTACATTTCCCAAAGATTTGCTCATTTTCTGCAAAAAATAATAAAATAATAATAAAATTTAATTTTTTATATAAAAGATTCAGTTATTCAAAAAGTTTTCAAAAAATAATTATAGAATTATTCTCAATGTCTATGTAATTGACATAACTATTATAGCAATCCTTAATCCTCTGCCTATTCGGCACTAAAGGTTCATTAAATTGAGTTAAATTAAATTTATTTTCCAAAAATAAATTTTCGTTTTTATAATTCAACCAAAAGTAGGATAATTTGAAATGAAAAGAGTTTAGAAGTAAAAATTAGCTAGGGGAAGCACCGGTGTTAATGTTATCAATTATATTTCGCTTAAAGTTTAAAATATAATTTGTTATTAAAATAGAAATTTATTTGACTAACAAAGAGACCGAACAATCTTTAAAGTCACTGTCACTCGAATAAATTGATATAAAATGATGTAATGTTGAGATAAATTTTTAAAATTAATTTAGTTTAAACTAAATATAATAATTTGTTCGAAGATTAATTCTAAAAACCAAAAAACCTTAAAAAAAAGTTAATAAATTTATAATGATTGGTATTAGAAACAAAAATCGGGTTTAAAACCAAAAACATCGGATTGGGTGGGGTTTGGCCAGAGATCGATAGGGGGGTTCAGGCAAAAATCCCCCTGGTTTTGAAAATTTGGATTTACCCCCCCCCCTAGCACTTGGTCCGAGAAAAGGTACCCCCTCGACGTTTTGCCAGCCGCCGAACGCACCCCGCAAATTTTTTGAATTTTTTGCACAAAATTAGAAAATTTTCTCTAAATTAGTGCTAAATTCGGTTTAAATCCAGTTAAATTAGGTAAAATTTCATCATAAATATATAGGTTTTTGAGCGTTTTTGGAAAAATCCCCCCTACTCTGATCTGATCCCCCTCTAGGTTTTTGGCCACATTTTTTTTAATCCCTCCCCTGATCCCCCCCTGGATCGGCCGACCTTCTCGATCTCTGGGTTTGGCTCTATTGACAAAATTCTATTTGAGTGGACATTAAATAACCTATTTTTGTCACTAATTAGCATTACCTCAGACTTGAGGTTCAGGTGACCGCAATGCAGCCAAACGGTAGCCCAACTGTAGAGTGACTTTGAGTCATCTGTTTGTTGGAAGGCATGACAACAACAGGACTCGCAGTGATGGTGAGGGAACCGGAGATCGGTTCCACCGAAATGTATATCTATTTGGTGTCCAAACACTTTGTGAGCCAATGCACTGCACTCTATGTGCCAGCCTTTACCCAATTAGTCAATTAATCAATCAATCAATAGATTTAGTGCAAGAGATAACAAACCTGGTCGGCCGGAAAGTCTAGTGCCGTCGGCGGTCACTAAATGCCATTTCGGTTCTCCCGGTTTGGATGCCTTCCAAAGAGTGAAATCTTTTGGAGACTTTTTATTGAATGATTTGTCGGTAATAATGGCTATATCGCCGCCAAAGCTATTGGTTATGTTAAACGTTTGGATAAAGTGCTCGAAATCAAAGTTTATGTCACCGTTTGGACTCATATAAGCGAATCCCTTCTCCAGAATCCGATTTATGTAATCGATTATAGACAACATGTGATCACTTACTCGAAGATAACAGTTTGCGTCCAAAACGTTAAGTGATTTCATGTCAGATATGAAGGAATTGGAGTAGAAATTGGAGACAAACTTGTAATCAGTGTTTGTTTGGTTCGCTTTAGTGATGATCTTGTCGTCAATGTCCGTCACATTCATAGCCATCACTACATATGTGTTATAGTATTTATGCAAAACTCTTCGCAATAAATCACATTTAATGTAAGTGAAGGCATGGCCTAAATGGCTGTCCGCGTAAACGGTAGGTCCGCAGCAATACATTGTCAACACTTTCATCGATGACTCGCTTTCGACACTCAAATCAAACATTTGTTTCGTTTTTGTAAAACTGTTTTCCAAATAAATTCGGTTTTTATTATTCGATTCATTAATCAAATCGTTGTTTTCGGCTCTCATTTGACAAAATCTTCTCTTAATTCTCATATATTTTAGTGAATTATTAATCTTTTGTGAATAAATTTTGACGAAATATCTATTCAAACAAACTTTAAATAACATTTTAATTAAGTTTTCCGAAAAAAATTGTGAAAATATCAAAAATAGTCAAAATAAAAACAGAAGTCATGTGTGAGTCACGTGACTACAGTATTCCTGCTTTTCGTAGTGCAAGCCTTTAACCAATGTTTACATTCGCTGTAAAAGCGGTAAGTTTTTGAACAATTTGTTGGAAATTATATTAAATTAAATACTTTTGGTTATTATTCTATCACAAATTTTAAATATAAATAAGACCTATCTTATTAATTGAACAATCTAGAATGCTAACTGTTATCCTTCACCAATTTTTGTCTTTGTTTGATGGAAATCAAGTTATAATTTATAAATATGATGACATAAAATGACTCAAATGCATTCAAAGGGACAATACTGTATATGCGTTAGACCAGGAGTTGCATAGATGGTAGAGAACAGGCATTGTGAAGAGGGATCAGCCAAAATCCCCCTGATTTTGAAAATTGGCATTTACCCCCCCCCCTCCTATTTGATTTGGTCAGAGGAAAGATAAATTTTTTGGGTTTTTTGCCCGAAATTATAAAATTTGCTCTAAATTGGTGCTAAATCCGGTTTAAATTTAGTTAAATTAGATAAAATTTCATCATAAATATATAGGTTTTTTGAGCGTTTTTGCAAAAATGCCTTTCCCTGGATCGGCCGACCTTCTCAATTCCTGGTAGAGAGTGATTGAATAATCTGATAGTTAGCAAAATGTTTATTTATTTTAAGTGAAATTTCTTATTGCATATAAATTCTAAATTCTAATATTGCTTGCAATGAGTTTGATTTGTTTATATCTTATAGCTATTGGAATTTAGCATGTTGAGTGAGTTTGTTAAGTTAAATTGATTTAAGATAATAAGAATATTTATTGTAAAATATTTTTATTCTTTTCACAACTTATTTATTCGTAACAAATATATTCTATTTGTCGTACAATATATCTAATCGAAGGCTAAATTTTAGATGGCTTTCAATCAGCGACTCTAACCGGACTGTTCACTAACTCTCTTTGCGAACAATTGTGATGGAATTCTTAAGTTATGTCGTTTAAAGTAAATATGAGCCAGGATGAAATTGATGATATGAACGGTGGTTTTGTGTTGCACATTACAATTATTTAATTTAACATTTTTTAAAATAAACATAAAAATTTAATAGCTAATTGAGCTCACTAACAAAATATTACCTTGCTAATATTATAATATTTTTCTAATATTATAATTGATGTTGTAAGAATACACCCAGATTCAATAGTAAATTTAGCAAGTTTTATCGAATATATAAAAAACAAAATATTTATCAAGATAAAATTATGGCATCATTTGATGTAATAAAATTATTCACTAATATACCGGTTGAGTGGGCAATTGAGATACTTTATTCTAGATGTAAAAATTATATTATTCTGAATAAAAAAACATACTTTAAGCCTAGAAACATTTATAAAATTTTAAATATAATAGTTAAATCTATTTTATTTTCAGTTATTACAAAGTTTATGAACAAGTGAATGGATTGCCCATGGGTTTAAATATAAGCCCTGCGCTAGCACAGATATTTTTGCAATATTTTTTAATAAGGCGAGATATAGTTTTGAAACTGCACCACGTATATTTAAATGGTTTGTAGATGACAATTTTGTAATTTTTAAAGACAACCATTTGCACAAATTCTTTTATCATTTAAATAACATAGATCCAGAATTTAAAAATGTACAATTTACTTTAGAAAAAGAGTCAAATAATCAATTAGCATTTTTAGATATTATTATAATTAAAAATGATTCTAATTTAGAATGTAGTGTATTCACAAAACCTAGCCATTATATAGGTATCTAAATTTTAACTCATATAATCCATTATCTAATAAAAAATCTGTTATACATGCATTAGCACACAGAGTTACACACATACAACAGAACCAAATAAAATACAAAATAAATTAGATAATAATGAAAACGTTTTAATTGAAAATTCTTACCCTAAAAATATAATTAAAAATGTTTTTATATCAACATATAATAATTATAACAAAATTAATAATAATTTAAATAACGATTCATTTAAAACAGTTGGTTGCAATATAATAACGGATTAAGCGGCAAATTGCAAAAAAATTTAAATAAATATAAATGCGTCTTTAAAGGAGGACATAAAGTTAAATCTTTATTAGTTTCAAATATAATAAAAAAATTTAATAATTTCAATGTAGTTTATAAAGTATCTTGTTTAAGTGGTGCGGCTTATATAGGAGAAACTGGCAGGAAATTAAAAATTAAAATAAAAAAACACCAAAATGCCTTATTTAATCATAATTAAAAGTCTAGCATCGCTAAACATATCATAATTTGTTCTGGTAAAATAAACTGGAAAAATGTAGAAATTTTAC
>JAQFXP010004140.1:0-11190 GCA_034693685.1 Belba bartosi
CGCAGCTACTGAAAAAGACATGTCGCCAATTGAATTAAAAATATACGTCTTTTTGCCACCAGAATAAAAGCTTTGTTCAGTTTTAGCTTTAATATTATTCAATAGCCAATAAAACTCATTTTGAGATAAATCTATTTCAATAGATTTCTGGTTAGCTGAAACAACACTTATATTTAGTCGAGTAATTGAATAATAACGTGAGCCAGCTACAAATGCAGCACTAGGTGGCTTCGAACCTTTAATTCTATTTAGTCGAGCAATTTTATCATGGGTATTACTTGTTGAGAGCGTCAAGTCGATTAATGTTTTGGATTCCATTTTACTAACTGTGATGTTTTTCTAACTTACAAATGAATTTATATAAAATAAAAAAGTCGGAGACTATTTTTTAGCGAATACAAATTTTTATTTTCAAAACCGAATCAAAGTACATAATATATGATTTTACATAAGGTTATACAAAAATATAAATGCGTTAATATTTATAAGTATAAGTAAATGTTATATAAAAAATTGAGTACATATTTAATTTAAATTCAAGTCGTATGTTGGAGCCATGTAGTCGTCGAGATTGTCCAACGAAAGTATAGAATTGCTGCCGTCGGAGCAGATACAGGACTCATATTGAGTCAGGCATTGGCACGTATCAGTTGGCAGATCCTTTACCAAATATTCCAAGTCGGTTGTGATGATCGAATTGTTATTGTAAAAACCGCCTCGTTCTACTGTTGGTTTTAGCGCCAAAATCAAACCTGGAATCGCATTAGTCCAGGTCAAGTCTTCGCCAAAAAACTCTTTAACAGTGCTTTTAACTATATCTAAAATAATAATCTGTTCAACATATATTTGTTGAACAATACTGCCAAAAATGTCAAGAATAAAATTTGGCAAAAGTAGAAAAAACTTAGGCGAAGTGGACAAACGTTGATAAATTTTAATATATCGAATTAGTTTATATATACACACAATTATAACTTTAACTTCGTTGTTCCAAATAATGTTTTTTTTTCTCAAAGTTAGCAATAGTTTCAAATTGAAAGATGCAAAGTGCAATCTCAGCTACACTTTGATCAATATTGAAGCATATGCGGAATTAAATTGGCAATATGGTCAAGTTTGTAACAAAATAGGCAGCATTTGATTTCTGCGACAGAAATAGAGTCTACACGATTTAGGCACGTTTGCATGTGAAGGTACAATTTATTAAAGTCAAAAAGCATTATTGATGCAAAAAAATGCACGATTTTTGCTTACATGTAGTAGTAAGCGTCGGTGTTGGCGAAGGCATAATAGCCAGCGGAGCAGCAACTTCGCATTGTCCAAAAGTCTGGAAATAGGCGTCGATCTGGTCTTTGGAGTAACGCGAAAGAACAGCATCAATCGTTGGCTGGAAAGTCATCTGCGGCTGTACTGCTGGCACAACCGACTGATGGAACGGCGCTGTCTTCTCAATTGCCGTATCCCGGGCTTTTTTCATCAACGGTGTTGCGGTCTTTTTTGGATCGAAGTCTTTACTTCGACCGGCGTAAGGACCTTTAGGCTTTGTAGCACACCGTTTGGTTTGTTGACGATCGTACTTGTCCGTAGAAAGAATCGTTTGGACCGCTAAAGTAGTCTCAGCGTCCATCTCAATGTTCGGTTCCGCCGATGGTTGTGGTGATGGCATTTGCGAAGTCTTTTTTGGCGGCTCATCGGAATCGTCTGATGATTCGCTGTCAGAATCCGAACGACTGTTGTCCTCATCGTCACTCGAGTCCGAATCCACAATTGACGGCGATTTAAACGACTTGCCAGACGTGTTTGGAGCAGAGGAGGTCGATGTTGACGGCTGCGAAGCGACTATACCTTTCCATTTGTCATAAGCGACAGGATTGCGAAAAGGTATTCTTGGGTGTTAATTAAAAAGTTTGTCGACTACTTCGACAGACGGAAACTTTTGCCTTTTATAAATATCGTCAAGAATTTTTTCTAAAAAATAAAACAAAATTTAATAAATAAATATTTGTAAAAATATATAAAGTTTCCACTAAATTATTTGTGTTTGGGCCGACAACATGTTTTCGCGGATTTTACCCAATATCCCCGATAAACCATCGCGGTATACTTCCAAAGTATACTGTTGAGTTTAATGTATTTTTTCAAGCTCTGATTCCATTTTAATCTAAAATTAAAAAATAATTTTAATAAAACTTAAAATAATAAAATAAAACGCAGTTGCGATAAAAAAAATTCAAAAAAAATCATATTAAAAATTGCTGCCGCGACAAAAAAATATCAAAAAAAAAAATCGCAGTTGCGACAAAAACATTTCCAAAAAAATTTAAAAATAATATAAATATTTAGACTTACATTTAAAACTGTAAAGCGCGATGGAAGCGATGAAAAGCTGAAAACTGATGTTAGGCGCGACGGAGCGATGAAAAGTTGAAAACTGTATGAAGGAGCGACAAGGCGCGACACAAAACTGAAAACTTTTGAGGAGCGACGGGTTTTAAACTTTAAGCTTAATGTAAGTTGAAGTTGAAGGACTAACTGCTGAACACTTTATGAGACCTTCTCTCTGCTCGTCGTGTATAAGAATGAGCTTTTTAGAAAACGGCGCAATAGTGCGCGCAGTCTCAGTACCATATGGAAGAGTCTATTTTTTTAGGTGTAACTAAAAAGCGGAAGATTTTATTAATTGGCTATAACTAAAAAGCGCAGGATTTAATTTTAATTTTTTAATTTCTAATAATTATTAAATAATAAAAGAGTTATTTTGGCTATTCTAAAAAATTTGGCCCGCAAACCGTTTAGACACAAAAATTTATAATTGGTATTTTTAATATTAAATTTTTCGTTAATTGGCTGTAATTAAAAAGCGCAAGATTTAATTTTGATTTTATAATTTTTAAAAATTATTAAATAATAAAAGAGTTATTTTGGCTATTTTAAAAAATTGTGCCCCTAAATCGTTTAGTCACAAAAAATTATAATTAGTATTTTTAATATTAAATTTTTCGTTAATTGGCTGTAACTAAAAAGCGCAAGATTGAATTTTGATTTTATAATTTTTAAAAATTATTAAATAATAAAAGAGTTATTTTGGCTATTCTAAAAAATTGGGCCCCTAAATCGTTTAGTCACAAAAATTTATAATTAGTATTTTTAATATTAAATTTTTCGTTAATTGGCTGCAACTAAAAAGCGCAAAATTTAATTTTAATATTTTAATTTTTAAAATTTATTAAATAATAAAAGATTTATTTTAGCTATTTTAAAAAATTGGGCCCCCAAACCGTTTAATCACAGAAATTTGTAATTGGTATTTTTAATATTAAATTTTTTGTATTTTGGTTGTAACTAAAAACCGCAAAATTAAATTTAAATTTTTTAATTTTTAAAAATTATTAAATAATAAGAGTTATTTTGGCTGTTTTAAAAAATTGGGCCCCCAAACCGTTTAGACACAGAAATTTATAATTGTTATTTTTAATATTAAATTTTTTGTATTTTGGTTGTAACTAAAAACCGCAAAATTTAATTTTAATTTTTTAATTTCTAAAAATTATTAGATTATAAAAAAGTTATTTTGGCTATTCTAATAATGCTTGTATTTAAACCGGTTATACTTTTAAAAAATTAAATAATAATTTTTTTAATTTTTTCTATACTTTTAACATTAAACTGGTTTTATATATTTTATAATAAATTTTTTATTATTTTAATATTTTTGATAAATTGTTTATAATACCTAATTATTAAAAATTTAATTAATAAAAATTTAATTTATAAAAATTAATTAATTAAAAAAAATTAAATATATTAAATTAATTAAAATTTATATTAATTAATGAATAAATTAATGAATAAATTAATGAATAAATTAATGAATAAATAAATTAATTAATTAATTAATTATTTCGTTTAGTAGGGTACTATGACTACTCAGGAAATACCTGCGATTACAGTCTGTTTGCCCACAACTATAGCTATGAATAAATACGCAAAACTGTATCCGAAATATCAGAATCTGTATAAAGAGTATCGAAAATTGTCAAAAAGTTGACTAAAACTGATTATTCAAATCAAACTTTTAATCAAATAATTGTTTCAAAATATTTCAAACCATTTGAAGAAATTCAAAATAATTTAACAGTTTATGAAATAATGTCTAATTTGAGTATTAATATGAATTTGAATAAATTAGATTATGGCAATGAATTAAATAATCAAGATATTAATCACATAAATGAAGGTGCAACATTTATATATATTAATCATAAATTACAAAAATGTTTTCACTTATTACCAAGTTTAATTAAAAATTTAACCACGCATATATTAAATCAAATTGAAACTGATTTGATTTTTGAATCTAATGATAATTGGTTTCCATTTAGTTTAATTAAAAATAATTTATTTTTTTCAATTCATTCAACAAATGATTTGCCATTTTATTCCATTAAAAGTGATTTTTTAAAATTAAATTTTGGCACATGGTTAATTATTAAATATAATGAAATACAAACTAAACAAATTTTAAATTATAAAACACATTGTCGTGACTATGACTACAACAATACCAGAACTGATTGTATCAACAAATGTATTATTAAAAAGATTATTAATAAATACAAATTTAATTGTATTCCAAAAATTTCAAACATTTTTATGATAAACTCATATTTTAAAAATTATAAAAATTATAAATTTTGTTTAAATAATAAATTATTTAAATTAAGTTTGTTTAAATCTGATTGCAAGTTAATTTGTCAAAAAGATTGTTTAAAAACAATTTATAATTTAAATATATACTCTATTAAAGAAAGGTTTGAACAAAAAAAAATTGCCTGGGTAAAACTTTAACATAATGAAAAAGCCGACACTTTGATAGAACACGTACCAAAAATTGAATTTATGTCATTTATTGCTGAGATGAGTGGTTTAATGAGTATGTGGTTAGGACTATCTGTTTTGGCTTTAATTAATAAATTTAAACATTTTTTTGAAAACATATTTTCTAAAATATCAATAAACACTAATATTAAATCAAAATCTATAACATTTGTAAAATTATTATCAAAAGTGTTTTGTGTTTTTGGTCTTTTATATCAAACTATTAATTTATTAATTTATTTTATGAGCGGGCCAACAATTACTTTATTAACAATTGAAAAAGCAAATTTTTATAATAAAATACCATCAGTTACAATTTGTTTTCCTGTTTTGATATCAACTGATAAAATTGCTAAAATATTTTCAGAATATAAAAAAATTTATATGAATTTAAGTATAAAAGATATGAAAATTAGAATAATTGATTTAACTGTACAATATAATAAATTATTTATAATTAAAAAATTCCCAAATATGTCAACATTAGAAATGATAGATAACATGAGTTTTAATCCATTTTTTAAAAATAGCAGATCGTATGTGAAAGCGATTGATACGAACAATACATACTATGACTTCAAACCAATCGAATCATTTGTTAAATCAAATAAATTACAAAAATGTTTTACATTTTTTAGTGATTTGAATAAGAATTGGCAAAAAATGTTTAATTGGAAAAAAATTTATATTAATATTCAACACAACGAGCAGTGGTTTCCATATTATCTCTATTGGAATGTTTATAATTATGGCAAAAGTTCATTACTATTAACTTTGCATGATTCAAATTTATTGCCTATTTATAATCAATTTGAAAAAATTTCAATGGAATTCAAAACACAAATTGAATTTAATTCGTTAACAACTCGACTATTGCCACCACATTATGAGACCAATTGTCGTAATTATGATTCGGACGACAGCTATAGTCACATCAATACCAGAACTGATTGTATTAACAATTGTATTATTAAAATTGTAAATAAAAAATGTGAATTAAATTGTGTTTTACACAGATTTTATATACTATTAAATAAAAACTATCTTAATCATTATAATTGCACAGAAAATTTTGATTATTACTATTACTATAATTATATTAAAATATTAAATCATTCTAAACTAGTGAACATTTATATTTGTATTATTGACAATCTAGCAAGTCAAACTAATTTATGTCAAAGTTATTGTCAAAAAAATTGTTTCGAAACACTTTATGAATTTGATATTAAAAAAGAAATTGAATTAAGAAATGTCACCAAAAGTGGAGAAATAGTTATAAAACGGAATCGATTGCCGAACCGATTGATCGAATCAGTGCCTGAAATCACTTTCATATCATTTATGTCTAATTTTGCGGCACTTTTAGGCCTTTGGTTAGGACTCTCTGTTATTGATATATTTAATTCGATTATTAATTGTATTTAATTAAAAATAATGTAAATTAAATTATAATTAGATATAGTCAAAAATACTGTAAAATAATGTCATTTATATTTTTTTATATTATTTGTTGAATATTTTATTATAATAAATGTTTTAAACAATAAAAAATAATTATGTGAAATATTCAGGAGTCGAGAAGGTCGGCCGATCCAAAGGGGGGATCAGGGGGGATTTTTTCAAAAACGCTCAAAAACCTATATATTTATAATGAAATTTTGCCTAATTTAACTGAATTTAAAATAGATTTAGTTAAATTAATTGGATTTAGACCAGATTTAGCAACAATTTAGAAAAATTTAGAAAATTTTTTCTAATTATTACCTAAAAAGTTAAAAAAAATTCCGCCGCCTAAGGCGGCTTGTAAAACGCCGAGGAAAGAGTAAATTTTCTCGGAACAAATGCTAAGTGTGGGGAGAGAATAAATTTAAATTTTCAAAATCTGGGGTTTTTCCTGATTCCCTCCTTCTCAATCCCTTTAATTATTGTAATCATAGTTTACTTCGAAACGTGTTTTTCGACTTTTACTGCAAAGTAATCATTAATTAATCTAAGTAATATATTGTAATCTAATTTACTAATAATATAAGTACATACATGTTTAAATTAATTTTAGTTAAATATTTAAAAAATTATAAATACCGTAATAATAAATTCTATCATGTTAAAAATTTTATTTTAAAAAACATTTGTTATTAAATCAAATTACATTAGAATTAAACAATAATAATGTATTTTAATATTAAGATTACTATATAACAATATTCATCATCATAACAATATTTTAATATTACAATAATTATCATCTTGCTAGTTCTTATCTGTACTTAATTGGTGGGCAAATATCAATACAATATATTTATTACGAATTAAACCTAAAATATTTAAATATTTTGAATGAAATGAAGAGAGAGATTAAAAAATTTAAGAGAAAACCGGCGAAAGAATTCTGGTTTCAAATTACACAAACAATTAAGGCGTTTAAACAAGATGAGACTCATTTAAATACAATCTGTTTTAAATTATTTATCTGTATCATAATTTTAAGTGTTTTATTAAGTATTATCGTAGTCTTATTTTCAATATTTGCATATCTAAACAATTTATATTATACTCTATTTTTTAATACATTATATTTATTGTCATTTCTTTATCCTCCTTCCCCCTAGCTTTTGGTTCGCGAAAAATAGTCCTATCTCAAATTTTGCCGATCGCCGATGACGGCTGCTAAATTTTTTAAAATTTTTTTTTCCAAAATAAAGAAAATTTCCCTAAATCGGTGCTAAATCCGGTTTAAATCCAGTTAATTTAACTAAATTTAGTTTAAATCCAATTAAATTAAGCAAATTTTTAGCATAAGTATATGGAGTTTTTGAGCATTTTTGGGAAAATTCCTTCCCTGAATTTCCCTAAATTTTTGGCGAAATATTTGAGAAAAATCCAACCCCTGATCGGTTAATCTTCACGATTCCTGATTTTAATATACACAACTAATTGTTTTATTTTACATTATTTTGTTTAATTTAATTTATATTTATAAAACAATTTGTGTAAAATTTATAAATTAAATTTAAATTTACTTTAAAAATTATATATATTTTTTATAAAAAATTTAAAAATCCAAAATGTTTTTAAAATGTTTTAATTTGTATTAAAAAAATATTATAATATTAATTTGCTTTTAAAATATTTATCAAATAAGATCTTATATAAGATCTTAAAATACTTGTTTAAAATATATTAATCAAATTATTACTAAGTTATGTATTTAAAAAACTTGTCATGTAGATTTTTAAAAATGTTTTCAAAATAAATAATATTAATTTAATAATATTTATTTTTTCAAACTTTAATATCAAATTTATAAAAAGATATATTTATTTATTTAACGTTAACACAAAAACTATATCTCACAATACATAGGAAAAAGGGTAAAATATTTTTAAACAAAAATATCAGTAATTAATACACATACAAGCGGTCAGATATTCGATACAACTTTCTGACCTAGATACAATAAGCAAGCACATTCAAACGCTAATAAATTCGACTAAATTCAGAAAGCGTTTTAAGGCTGAAAACTATATTTAACTTATTTTTAAACCCTATTTATTTGTAATGAACGAATCGATTGCGAAATAACGGATTCAGAGTTGAAATCAAACAATGCTTTCAAAGCAAAGACAAAAATAGTATTAGTTTTGTGACTGAATTGAAAGCATTGTTTGATTTCAACATTAAAGCCGTTATTTCGAAATTGGATTGAATTGAATTGGATTTATGTGAGTGAGTGAGAGAGGGGAGAGAAAAAGAAAGAGAAGGAGAGAGAGAGAGAGAGAGAGAGAGAGAGAGAGAGAGAGAGTGAGGGAGGGAGAGAGAGAGAGAGAGAGAGAGAGAGAGGGAGGGAGAGGGCGAATCCAAACCCGAGTACCAGTGCTTCCACTCCAATGACGCCAAACTTCCAATTCCTTCCAATCCAAACCCAAACCCACCCGACACTGCCTGACCTCCAATTTGATTGTTTTTTTTTGTGTTGTTTTTGCTTTAATTTATTTTAATTATTTTAATTTTAATTATATTTTTTATTATAGATTTAATCAGAACAGGCATTTTGACCTATTTGTGTATTAGTCTTATTGCAAAAATGAATAATTTCACCGAAAATGCAGTCAATATTTGCGATCACTTTAAGCATCTAATGAACAATAACTCCGAATTGTTATCGAAATTATTGTTCAAAAAGTTGTTGACTTCGTCTGAAACGTATGATATAATTCATAATTATATTAATAATACATTTGACGATAAAACTGAACACGAATTCGATGTCGACTCAAATGATCTATTGCTTGAAAGTAAGTATTTATTTAATTATTGTTTAATTTATAATTTTTCAAAAATCAAGTATTGTTTTTAGCCTGTCATGTATATGTCTAGCTGCAAATATCAATTTGTTCTTGTTAATTTTTAGCTAAATTATAAAATCGATTTTAATAAATTAAATACTAAATGTTGTTATAATAAACTGATCTATTAATAGGTACACAAACGTTGAAACCAAAAACCAAGAAATTGAGACTAAAACCAAAGATGTCGACTGAAAGACCGTTTAAATGCAATTACCAGTACTGCAACAAAAGGTTCAAAACTAGATCTCATTTAGAGGTACATCAAAATTGCGTTCATTTGAATATTCGTAAATATAAATGCGATTATAGAGACTGTAATAAACATTTCAAACAATTGAGTCATTTATTGAATCACAAATCAATCCATTATAACATCAAATTTGTTTGCAATGAATGCGGAAAAAAGTATTCGCAAAAAGCGAATCTTTCGAATCATAAAAATACTGTTAATTTGTATAAAAATCTAATTAATGCATAAATTGTTAATTTGTACTTGTTTAAATAAATATCTATTAGATTTAATTAATACAACACTAGAATTGAAACTAAGAAATGTTTTAATTATAAATATTAATAATTTTGTTAAAACGCTTCAATTGTTTGTATTGTTTGAAACCAGAATTTTTTTGACAGTTTTCTCTTAAATTCTTTAATCCGTCTCTTCATTGCATTCTAAATATTTTGATATTTTAGGTTTAATTCGTAATATATTTATTGTATTGATATTTGCCGACCAATTAAGTACAGATATGATATCAATACAATGTTTGTTTAATTTTTTAATTGCTTTAATATGTCATAAACATTTGTTACATATAGTTTACATTCGATAATAATAAACAACATTTGTGTAGAAATACAAAATATTAATACAATATATTATTTTATAATTTTAAATCTAACATAAAATTCATTTAATTCGTGAAAAATATTAAACAATTTTTTTAATTCACTTTTAATTATGTATAAAACGAATACAATATTGAAATAAAATAAAATTTTAAAATTATTTTTGAAATATCAAAGATACTTTGATGTGGATAAATCAAAGCAAATCATAAATATTAGCAAACTTAATTTATCTAATACTTTATCTATGTAAATTTTAAAATTCTATTTTGTTTGTCTATGTGCTTATTAACATATAGAAAATAGTTTCATGTATTGACTTACGACGCTTATAGTGGCGCGCATTTATATGTGAATTTATTGTACTTGTTCATATTTATTCTGATAATATTTGTAATTAAATATTTTAAAAATTAATTAATATGATAGCAATCTTTAATGATCTGGGCGCATTTCTCACCGACCATAATAGCTGCGGCATTAGTGTTAGCATTGGGTAGTTCTGGGAATATAGATGAGTCACAAACGCGTAAATTCCGCACATTTTTTACCCGAAGATAAGGGTCGACCACAACATCCGACCTCTCTATTGCACCCATTCTACAACTGCCGCCCGGATGTAATCCACTTCCAGTGTTTTTTTCAATAATACACTTAATAGTATCGGTGCAATGATTTATGTGTTTGTTAGCACAAACCGGACAGTCTATAGATTCAGGAGTTATATCAATATATTTAGATATAGACGTCGTTTCCAAAGAATTAATTACAAATCTGATGCCATCGACAATGTCTTCATAGTCTTGTGTTTCTGATAAAAAGTTTGGGTCAATGAGTGGCGGAACCAATGGATTGCTAGACTGAAGACGTATTGTACCCCGACTTCGAACTTTGTATAATAGAAAAATTAAGTTTATTACACCGTTTATATAAGCGGAAGATATGATAGCATTCGGCCAATCGGTGTTAGAATTGTTTTTTGTGCTAAAATACAAAACAAAAATCGGAAATTCTGAGAGCGGACCCGATTTTTGGTAATACAATTCGGATAATTGTTTGACAGTTAAATCGGCTAAAGTAACCTGAACGTTTTGTTTTAAACTAATTGGTA
>JAQFXP010004141.1:0-11188 GCA_034693685.1 Belba bartosi
TGTATGCGCACATTGCATTTATAAACAATATTGTAATTGGACAATAATATAACAATTGAACTAGTTAAATTAAATTGTAATAAACTGTCGGTGAATGTCATTGATTATATTATTAATATTTAGTTACTGACTTGTGAGTTTAACAAGCTCATTTGCTTATACAGTATAAGAACTGGTTATGTAATGCATGAAATTTATTGTTTAGATTAACGTAAAGCGAAAAGATTTAGCAAACAGTTTTATCAGTTATGTCAGTGACGAACCTTCCTGGGTTAATTTATATTTACATTAAATAAGACCGCAATTACCGATTAGTCGTTTGATTATTTGATTTAAATTTCGATTAATTACTTCATTTATTTCTTAATTTAATTTGGTTTTGGTTTTGATTTTAAGTTCAATTTTTTGATAAAATATTTTCTAAATGTTTTGTTTAATTTAATTAATTATATAATTTAAATCAATATTTATTTTTACAGAAATGAGTTCGACTTAATTTAAAATCAATAGATTTGTGGTTTTGTCTTCAATCTTATCAGTTGTCTCGTTATGTAGAGAACGAGCGATACATTTGTGGTGAGAATTGGCTTTAACTGTCTTTTCAATCCATTTGAGATAATGAGAGACTTTAGTATAGATAGCGTTTGGAGTCTTAGCATTAGCGCACTCTCCCGGTCCGAACGACACGATTCCTATTTCAGTCATTCGTAGGATTCCCCGTTTGTCGCCGACTGATATAATGAGTGGTCCGCCACTATCGCCCTGACAGGGGGCGGTTCGGTCCACTCCCTGACACATCATAGTGTCGGCAATGGGCACCGGATAGGGGTATGTTCGGCACTTTTCGTTACTCAGAATCGTTACATCCGTATACATGAGTATATCAGATGGCGAACCCTTATCTTTGGTGAGACCCCAGCCCGCAATCCGACCCTTTCCTCTAAACTCAGTCAAAGAGAGGTCTGGAAGGCATATACCGTTAATATGACCGCCTTTTTCGAAGTTTATGTTAAACGGGTTATCGACCGGCAGTCGAATCAAAGCGATGTCGTGTTTGAACTTTCCGTACTGACCCGTCCAGCTCTCGTGTTGTATCACACAGTCGGCCGTTCTCTGCTGTGAACCGGCGCTCACCACAAGCCTGTTGTGGATACCGGCCGTCACGTCTATGCGTTGGGCAGTCGGTGTTCCCGTTCGCTCATTACTCACACAATGAGCTGCCGTTAAAATCCATCTTTAGTTCGAATCAATTAATACAATAATTAAATACAAATTCATTATTAGAAATGATTGAAAAATTATTTCGAAAATTGATTTTAATATTTATATAAGAACCTGGAGTTAAGAATAGCGCCCCCGCACTGCATGGGTCCCCGGGCTGTATGTATTTTGAGAATCACCTGCCAGGGAAACTCTCCTCCTTTGGCCACTTTTCCCGAAACTATTTTGTTTCCAATGAAAACCTGCGGAATATGACTCAAACCGCAGGACTTGACGGTTAGGCTAAATGTGTCGTTGTTTGCAACAGTTGAAGGTTTAGTTGGAGGCGAAGGCGAGGGTTGCCATACAGTGGTAGGCCGGGTAGTAGTAGTAGTAGTAGTCGGCATCCGCATAGTAGACGGTCGGGTAGTGGTAGTTGGGCTTACAGTTTGCAACTCTTCAGTCGTTAAGGTTGGTGTCGAAGGCCATTGACTAACCGGCCAAACGCCAGTTGAATGCCATTGGCTGATCGAAGGTTGATGGCTTGAAAGATTCTGATTGGTTGGCGGCCACCACGGGTTTACTGTCGGCTTAGGTGTGATTGGCTGTACAGTTGATGGCTTAGGTCCGATCGGTTCTACAGTTGAAGGCATAGGTCCGACCGGTAGTATAGCTGGTGGCCATGGCTTGAGAGTAGAGTTCCATTGATTTGGCGGCCATTGATTGTTCGGCCATTGACTGGAATTCCATTGAGAAGAAGGCCATTGACTAGAATTCCATTGGGTTTGTGGCCATTGGCTCCCATCCCACTGACCCGAAGGCCATTGACTCCATTGTTTGGAAATTGATTTCGAAATATTCAAACTATTGGCTAATAATGTATTTCCACTTTTAAATTGTTGACAATTTGATTGAATTGCATAGAAATAGATAAAAATCCATAAATTTATTGATAATTTTGAGAACATTTTGTTTGGAAAAAATGAAAAATTTGTAAAAATTAATTTTAAAACTAATTATCTTTATATACCAACACTTTTTAGGGGTATTTTCAATACAATTGATGTCAACATAGGTATGAATAATGAGACTTCAGAAGTGCCCGCATTTGCCAATTGAATGATAATTAGCGAAAAAGAGTTGAGAAGTCAATTGATGACTCGATTTTGATTTAATTAAGTTCTCAATGAACTCATTTACTCATCCATTAGTTGATATTGAGTTCAGTTTCTGTTTTGTTAAATAACTTGTGATTTTATTATTATTTACCGTTATTCCTGACATACAATTGCGGCAACTATATCAAAGTTTTTGATCGAGATGCAATTATACCTAGATACATACAAAGTCAATCGAAGTTGTTCAAAAATTTTATTAATAAATAAAACTGTTGATTTTAATAATAGCTTGTATATTTTTAATAATCAATTTAAGCTTTAAATTAACATTAAAATCAAAATAGTCAAATTTTATTTAAATTTAATGATTTTAAACTTATATGAGACTTTGATTAAATTTTACTATGAAAGTTTAAAATTAAAAACTTTTATGTTTGTTTATTACTTAAAACTTCAATTATAATAACTATTTTATAATAACAATTATATAATAAAAGTTTGAATATTGAATAGTTAAGAAATTGGATATAAAATGTACTGTATAGGTTAACCTATAAAATATTTATATTTCCGTTATATAGCAACTTCGATTAACTTCGAATAACTTCGATTAACTTCGAATAACTTCGATTAACTTTGAACAATTGGACTATATTTGACTTAATTTTATTAAAAATTACAAAATTTATTTTTGCTAATTATTATCATTTTTAGATTAAAAATTAGTTTAATATAACATATTATGTTTATTTTAATTTAGAACATTATTTAATTCATAAAACCATAAATTATTTTTAAATTAAAATGGCAGATATATTCCAGTATATTTTCAGTAAAATTTGAACCTTCTAAGTACAGCATAATCATTACATTTTTTATTTATGTTATTAGTTAAAACATTTTCTAGATAATTTAAACTAATTTAAAATTAATAATTGACGTAAATTGCTATTTTGAATCAATATATGTTTCTTTTACAAGAAAATTATATATATATATTTTGCAATTATACCTAAGTATCTGATCAAGGAGCAATTTTATCTAAGTACAATTGCATAGATTCTGATTTATCTAATTTGTCCGAAAATGACTTATAATTGTGGCAATTGTATGTCAGATATTACGGTAATAGAAAATTCTGAGAATTTGGATTGAATTCAATAATTATTCTGAAACTTAAATTATTCTAAAAGTTAAAAAGTGTAAAATAATTAATTTGAAATTAATTTTATAATTGAGATAATCTTGCATATTTAAATCTGCACAATGATTTAAATTTGTGATTTAAATAAAATTTATTTTAAACATAATTTTATTCAAAATATTCGCAAAATTAACAGAATATTCTGCGAAGAAATAATATTTTAGAGTTTAAATAAAGTTAACAATTTAAATTTTTATTCGAAAATATTTTTATTTATAAAGTAAACCACAAAAAATATCGACAGAACTAACAACAAAACAAATTATCCCTAAATAGATGACAATCAATAGGTTGTGAATCGAAATATAATTATAAGTTAATGAAAATAACAAAAATCTTTGAAAACATTACAGAATTTACACAAAAACTCATACAAATTATCATTAAAGACCTGAATAATGAATAACAGTTTCAAACAAACAATGAATTGTTTTGATTGTAATGATTATTAGTAATAAAATTTAAAAAACGTTGACTAAAATCTTGACAATAATTAAGAACTTTAGACAAATTTAATGGCATTTTGAGTGCTATGTGTTTGCATAACTCAAATGAGAGATACTTTTGATTTTTCTTTGATTGCATTAAATAAAAGAATTTTAAAATGGGTTTAAAGTTATTTTGAGCTCAATTCTGGTCATTAAAACAGAAAATCAATTAAATAATGCCTAAAAATAATTAAAATTTATTTACAGTTAAATATTAAAAACAATGAGTTTTTAAATTCCCATTTATTATATCAAAAAATGTGTAGTTTTTCATTGAATAGTTAAAAATGTATCTATTTTTCGCTTATGTAATGTATATAAAGTCAAATATAAGTTATTTTTAATTCTCTCAATTCATTTGATTTTGATTTGGGTTTTCAAAAAATATATATTATTTTATAAATAAATTTTTGATTAATTTGAAAAATTTCGATGAATTTCATTGAAATAGTTTTAATTTATAATTTAGTTTCCCTGATCTTCACTATCACTCGTCGTATCTGCAAATAGAGTAAAACAATTCGAATTAATCGAACAAAACAATTGAAACAATTATTCAACTGATTGTCACATATTTTTTGATCTAAATAAGTGACAATAAGTTGAGACAAATGGTTAAATAGGGAACAGTTGTGATAATTACCTCCTTTTTTGCCTAAATACTGGTGTTTTCTAAGCCTATCGTAAAGATCTTCTTTAGTGCCGTAAAGACTGGGATTACTAATGCCCTGAAGAGTGGAACCGTTGGTTTTGCCGTTGTGTAGGGACTCCTTCATGTAGGTCTCATTGTAGAAGTTAGGCATTTCCCAGCCGTCGTCCTCGTCGTCGTAGTAGTGCGCGTATGTCGAGTGATGTGACGGTGCGATGCTCTCGGCATACGGTGCCGGTGCGCCGTAGTAGAAGTTCGGTTGGGGGCCGGGCGTAGGCGCGAAGTCGGTGGGTATGGTGTGAACGGACATCTTTTTGGTGATGGGGCGGGAAGTGGTTCGAACGCAAATCATCCAAATTAGGAGAACTATGAATATGATGAAGAATACTGCGGCGCCGATACCCCCGGCTATGTATATAAGCTCTGACTTGCGTTCGCATCGATCGCCGTAGAAGTTGATCAGACACTCACACCGGGGCTTCTTCATACCCGGCGCCCAATCACAGCGCCCGCCGTTTATACAGTATTCGTCACATATGTTCACACAATGAGGATAATTGAGTTCATTCGAGGACTGGATCTCTTTGAAGCCCTCTTTGCAAACGCACCGGAAGTCTTCGCCACCATTGGGTGCTTCGCACTGGGAGTTGGGCGGACACAACTCCATCTTATCGTTGATTACACAGGGATTACTGCACAGCTCTTGACTGGTTGTGCCCAAGCCGTCGGTCGTCGAGTTTGGTGGGCAGGACTGGCATGAAGTGTCGCGCTGTTCGATGTCTTGATACGTGCCTTTAGGACATGGAATACATTCCTCAAGAGTTGTGTTGAGATAGTGTCCGACTGAACAGATTTCTATTGAAAAGTAAACGATTTTATTAATAATTTTTACCATTTATTCGATTAATTAATAGATTATATAATCCATACCGAGATTGCATTGAGTGGGAGTGGAGGCACCCATAGCTCCTGTAGTAAAACCGGCCGGACATTGTTCACAAGATGGTTGACCTCTTGTTCTATAATGACCTATAGGACAGGCCTCACAGTTACCGGTCGACGTCAGTTGGAAACCGGGCATACATTCGGCTAAAGAATAATAAAATTTAAATTAAATCAAATCAAAAGTTAACCGAAATTTGAATTAATTAACGAATTGTCTTACGTCTGCACTCGATCTGAGAGATGGCTTCTGCGCTTCTAGTGGTTAGACCAGTGCCACACGATATGCAAGTGAAGGCCCCTTCGGTCGGTTGGTAGTGGCCGTAACCACAGGGACGGCATATGTTGTAAATAGTATCGAAATACATACCGGCATTACATCTCTGACGGCACTCGTCTGGAGAACGGGCGCCACCGGTGATCGTAACCCCCTGTCGGTCGGCAATAAGTGGGCACTTCTTGCAGGACAACTGTCCCAAATCGTTCTGATATGTGCCGACCGGACACTTAAAGCACGTCTGCGACGGCTCGTCATAATAAGTTCCAGCACCGCATTCCACACAACTCTCTCCCATTACGACTTGGCCGGGAGGACAGGCATACTCTGTAATGAGGCGCAGGGATGTGAGGTCAGGGCTAATACTGGGCAGAGTGTCCCTGACGTCAAATATGGCACTTTCGACAATCGCGCGCCTGATTATCGACTCCAGACTATCCTTTTCCTGAGTATTGACGTTAAGAATCGGATCGATATTCGCAGGAAAACCGATTTCAACGTTATATACGTCCATATTGTCTGAGTTGGAGTCAGATGTCTGACGCTTAGTACGGGAGGAACTTTGCTTTGTGCACTTCACGTTCACTCCCAGGCCCTTACATGAGCCGCGCGACTGATCCGAACACATTTTCCAGGTTCGGTCGATTCGAAGCAAACTGTCCGTTACTCTTGAGGTCAATATCTTTTTGCCCGAATCAGAACAGACGACACTCGATGGGAATGACATAACTAAGCGGAAGATTCGTTGTGCGGAATGTTTAGGGGCACAGGAGGGGAAGATAAGTGGCTTCTCCGGGTCGTCGTTTGGACGCCAGAAGCCTTCGGCGCCGCAGACATAGAATTGGGGAATGGGTTGCGAGAACTGTAAGCCTTGATTACATTTGATTTTGCATACTTTGAAGCGACCGCCCGGACCCCAATCGGAACACTCGCGCTCGCCATTGACCGGAGCCGCAGGTATTTTACAGAATTCACGTATGACGTGCACCTGGAAGTCACAGCGGGCAGAGTTGCCGCTCTCGTCAACCGCTATATAGCTCAGATCATACGTTCCCTTCTTTAGTGATTCTCCGCTTTTGATTTTCTCGAGTTCGAGCACTTGGACGGAACGCAAGTCGTCGGTGAACTGGGGTTCGTCCCAATGGACAACCGTTGAGCTGTTCTCCGATATGATCCACATATCTGGAGGACAGTGCAAAACACTGGGAGGGGTTTTGTCCTGTTGTAGAATACGGCAGTCGTCGCCACTATAGCCGGTCGGACAGATCCGTTCCCCACATTTTCCGGGCGCTTCCCTTTCTACTGTTCCCTCGACTTTGTCATAACCGGTAAAACGAAGCAGAAGTCCACTGAATATAACCGGAGAGTTCTTACAGCTTCTGATCTGCGAAGGAATCTCTTGACTCATATCCAGAGCTCGATTCCAGATATTGACGCGACTGATGCGGCCGTGGAATCCGGCCCCGACTTCCGCCTTATTCTTCTCGTCAAGAGGCGAACCCAAGTTCACCCATCCATAGGCCGGTAATTTCATTCCGACCGCATAGTCTGATACAGTTCCGGCCACTGCTGTGTCGGTGACCAGCATTACAGTGCCGTCCCGTCCGTCCCAAATCACATTAATGTAGTGCCATTGGCCGTCATTGATGGGCACGTTCTCTAAGTACGGCATAAATACGTCCTGAAGTCGGTCGGGAAATAGCGATATGAAGATCCCGTTGTGATTGGCTCTAATCAATGGCCGCTTTCCGATCGGCAAATGTGCCGACTCTACCGAATAGAGTGTGAAATAAGTTCCGATCGACTCTTCGATGTACTGAACCCAAAGAGCAACCGTCAGACTCTGTGCTTCCATCAGATCGAATGGTGCGGCCAGGGCTGCACTGGAGGAGCGGCTCTCGTCGTTGAGGTATAGGTCGTAATCGATGTTAATTGGTTTCCGACAGTCTTCGCCGGTTTGATTGAACGGACATTTGCAGTAAAAGCCATTCGTTAAGTCAATGCAAGTGGCAGTGGGGGGACAGGAGGTGGGCATACAGTCGAGAACATCGAGTTCGCAGTTACGACCTGTAAAACCAACGGCACATTCGCATTGATAGCCTTCGCCGAAGTCACGACAAGTGGCGCCGTTTTGACAAATATTCTCTTCGCAGGCCTTGTATTCATACTGACAGCCAATTCCGGTGTATTTCGAAGGACAGGTGCAGTTGAGGCCAGAGCCGAAGTCCCGACACATACCTTCGTGTTGACACGGGTTGCCAATACAGCGTTGCGGCGATGTCTGACATCTCTTGCCATCTGTTCCGGACGGACAGACGCAGAAGTAGTCTTGAAATAGATCTACACATTTGGCGTCGTTATGACACGGACTTGAGTCACACATTCCAATGTCTAACTCGCATCGCTGTCCTGTCCAACCCGGCACACAAGTGCACCGGAAACCGTTGATTGCATCAGAGCAGGTGCCGCCGTTCAGACAGGGAGAGGACTGGCAGTCATCGATATTGAGTTCACACAACTCTCCACTAAAGCCTGCATTACATTCGCATTTGAATGTATTGTCCAAATCGATACACTTTTCGGTTCCCAAAGCATAACATGGGTTTGATATGCATTCGTCCACTTCTGCCTCACATTGCAGTCCAACAAAACCTAATTTCGATTTTAATTAATTAATTAATTAATGTTTTAATTTGAAAACATTTATTTATAAAATTATGATTTATTTTTCTCAATATTCAGATTTTAGAGAAACTAATTTAAAATGTGGTAAAAGTTGATAAGAAATAGCAAAACTGTAAGCACTAGAAGTGTGACTAAACTTTAACATTATGTGAATATTCTTACAGTTTATAAATTATAATAAAGACTGCATTTAGTCTTATTATGTATTCACAGTTAGACTTAAAATAATTGTTTTAGAAATAAATTATAATTAATTACTAATTAGAAACAATCAATTAATTGCATACCTGGCCTGCACTGACACATAAAGCCATCGATTAAATCAAAACAAGAGCCGCCGTTCTGACAGGGCTTGGACTCGCATGAGTCGATCGGGTGCTGACAGTGAGAGCCAATATATCCGGTATCGCAAACACATTTGATGCCATCGACCAAATCAACGCATTCGCCGTTGTTCTCGCACGGGTCCGATGCACAGTCATCCTCATTCAGCTCACATTTACTTCCCGCCCAACCCGGGCTGCAAATGCACTCGTGATGGTAGAGTCGGTCGACACAAATGCCATTAATGCAGGGATTGTTGGAACACAAGTCGATCTTCTGGTGACACCGTTTGCCAGTGAAACCGGGAGGACAGTCACACTTGAAGTCGTTCACCAGATCAGTGCAATTAGCGCCCAAAGCACAGGGCTCTTCAGCGCAGTCATCGATATTGACTTCACATTTCCTACCGGTCCAACCGGCCGGACATTCACACCTATACCTGCCCTGCAATAGGGGCATACATTGGCCACTATTTTCACACGGGTTCTGGTCGTGAGTACACGGATTGATAGTTATGTTACAACTCTTGCCCTCATATCCTGATCGGCACAAGCAGTCGACACTTCCCAAACCGGGCGTGTCTTTGCACATAGCCTTCTCAGGACAGGTATCGTTTTTACACTCATTGCGGGCTATTTGGCACTGGAGGCCAGAATAACCGACCGGACACTTGCAGACATAGCCCTGAGGGTTGTCGACACAAGTGCCGCCATTATAACAGGGCTCAGACAAGCACTCATTGATGTCGACATCGCACAAGTGGCCGGAGAAGCCGGCCGGGCAGTAACAGGAGGGCTCATGTTTCAAAACAATACAAACGCCGCCATTTTGACACGTGATTGAAC
The DNA here is from genome assembly GCA_034693685.1 of Belba bartosi. Classification (NCBI taxonomy): domain Eukaryota; kingdom Metazoa; phylum Arthropoda; class Arachnida; order Sarcoptiformes; family Damaeidae; genus Belba; species Belba bartosi. The sequence goes on from JAQFXP010004141.1 coordinate 9,733, forward strand.
TGCACTGACCGGCAGTACAGGCCTCGTGACTCAAGGCTCCCGGTCTTAGAGTTCTCTCTTTACTCGAACACTCACTACATGTCGTCTGACCTTCTTTTTCCTGATAGAAATTTGTAGGACAGGGCGCGCACGGCTCCAGACCCGTCTCCGAGTAGGTGCCGGCCGGGCATTTCACCCGACACTCGTTGATAGTCGTAGAACCGGCAGAATATGTAAACGTATTTTGGGGACAGTTTTGACATTCTTTGAAGCCATCGTTTGGCGGAACTCCCGAATAGGTATTGCTCGCACACTGTAGACATGGCACTAGACCTGTGGTCGAGTAAGTGCCGTAACCACAAACCGGTATACAATCCGATAGACTTTTGCTTCCCTTGTCTTTAGTGAACGTTCCGTCCGGACATTGACGACATGAGGCCTCTCGGGTCGAGTCCTGATACCAACCGCGCGCACAGAGTGTACACATTTGCATGTCTTTCGAGGCAAAAGTGCCGGCCGGACAGTGCAGACAACGCGGGACGTTGCGGTCGCGCGGGTTATCCTGAGATACATTCAAATTGTTGAGTATCTCCCCGGCCACACATGTAAACCCTCGAACCACATTAGAACGCATGGCCTGAAGGGAAGGACACGAACCGCCCACTTGTTGTGAAGAGATGTTAAGCAATGGTTCGATTACTGCCGAAGTGGACGGCACTGACAGATCGAATATAAGGCCAAGGGTTGAACCGCACAAATCATATAACATCTTCGAGTGAACGGCTGGATCTATACGTAACACATATTCAACGGACAGTGCGTTTGTGTCGGGTTTTATAGTAATGGTTGTATTGAAGAACATAATTGCCATTTGAACGTTGATTGCAGAGCACCGGTCGGACAGGATTTGATTGAGTGTTGCGTAATAACTGGACACATAGTTAACGTAAGCTGACATACAGGCCGGGGGCGCAAAACCACCGCTTCTGTACTCAACTGAAGCGATCACATCATAAGAAGCTTCGTTAGTGTCTTCGGGAACACAATCTGGTATTATAGGTCCCGGAGACCACTGGCCGCCCAGTTGGCACTCATATTGTTTGGCCTGTTCGCCGTCAATGAATCTATAGCCAGAGTCGCAAGTGGCCGAACACCGGAACCCATTGCCCAAATCGTTTGGCATACAGTTGACGACCCCATTGGTCGGTTCCTCCAGAGCCCAGGAGACACAAGCGGACGGTTGTATCGACACTTGGAAGTGACAGTAGGCCTCATTCCCGAACCTATCGCTGGCCACTACCGACACATTTCGATAACCTTTGAGTGGAATAAGTGCTGAATCCGGAATCAGTTGTATTCTGACGTCTCCCGACTCGTCCGTAGCGTTGATTAGACGACGGGTTTCGTTGAAATTAACGAAATACGAGTCCTGTTGTTCGAACAGTTCGATGACATACGAGTGCGGACAGTGCAGAGC
>JAQFXP010004142.1:0-11188 GCA_034693685.1 Belba bartosi
TTTGGATAAATCATTAATTGGTATTTTGATATCTCTTTCCGATAAAAATATGTATTTATGTATTATAAAAGTCTTTATTTATAATTTAAAACATTTAGACAGTTTTTCAAAAATAAATAAAAAGTAAAAATAGATAATACTACTAACAATACATAAATTTGTTTTAAATTAAAAATTTTAATAAAATAAATTAATTAAAATTTTTTAAAAATATATGTCTTTATTAATTTTTAAAAAATATTTTAGTTTTAGTATATAGGAGAGTTTATAGGTATTTTAAAGATAGTTTAAAGCTAATTTAGTAGTAGTTTATGAGTTTTCAGTAGGAGTAGTTTAGGTATCCCTTTGACCTAACCAACTTTGACCAACTATGACACTACTTTGACTTTATGGGTAGTTTATAATGGTAGTCAAAGTATTTCTGCCCATATTTGCAGGATAAATAGTTAATTAATGAAAAATTGCAAACTATAAACATAATCTAATTTATTAATAAATTATACGAAATTAATTGTTAAATATTATAAAATAATTAAAAAATAAAATAATAATAATTTAAATATTATATTTTTATATAATTAATTAATTAATTGTTAAAAATATTTGTTTATAAATTATTTAGTATATACATTAAAACATTTAAAATTTCACATTAATAGGACCAAAAATTGTCAATATGATATTAAGGGTGTAAAAATAGAAAAGTATTTACAAACTTAAATAAACAATTAATTTTATAAAAAAATAATTTAAAATGAGAATTTAAACTTTAAATTAACATATATAATATTTAACTAAATTTAACTTAAGTTTGCGGCTATTTATGTTAGACAAAAATAAATAATATTAATTTAAAAATTATATGCCAAAATTTGAATTGCATTTGCAAGCCTGAAATTAATAAAATTATAAAAATTTACACATAGTTTATTTGAGTGTTATTATCATTATTTTATTTCCTCCTCGTTCGGAATCCCAGAAAAACAGTTTAACACAAAATATTCAATTAGTTATGTCCGATAATAAAACCAATAATTTCGACACATTGCCAGGCCACAATTTAATATTCTCACGCATTTGGTAATTTCCTGTATTATTCATTTCAAAAATAATTTTTAATCGAATTATTTAAATTAATTACTATTGTCATCTGAATTTTATTAACAAAAACAAAACATCATATACTTAATTGCAATTAGCTTTACGAAACAAAACTATAGTCATCAGCAAACAATATGATGAAGCGTTTAGAAGTTTCCATATTTTTAGTCGACTAAAATTTCAGCACAAATTATTAAAAAATATAAATAATTTTAATTTTTTATTGTATAGATTTAATAATATTTGTCATGTTATGTATTTATTGCAAAGTTTTTAATTGAAATTTATATGATTTATATATATTTTTTGCTTACATTTAGTAAAAACATTGTTTTAAAGTTTGCAAGTTTAATCAAAATAAACTGTAAAACATTTTAAAAATTTATATTTTTATTTTCAAAAATTATTTTTTAATATTTATGGGAGAAAAACAAGTTTTCGAAATAGTTTTTGTATTTTAACTTTTAAAAAATATGAAGACAATATATTTTATTAATTTATATATTTAACAAAATTAATCTAAATATTTTCTAATTATAAAAAATTGATTCAAAATTAAAATTTTAAAATACATTTAATGAATTTTTGAAGCAGTTTTAATTTTATTAATTTATTAAAAATTTTATTACATTATGTTTTTATTGTATTTTTAATTGCTAAGTTAAACTATGCCAATAATTTACAATTACAACTTACAACTCAATTATTACGCAATTGTTATTAAAAGTTCAAGATTTTACTCACGCAACGGAAAAAATATTATTTAATAATTTTTTAAATTGTAATTTTAAATGTTGGGTAAATTAATGGTTTGATTCTTAATTAACAAAAAAAATAACAATTTATTGTTTATAAATTTTTTAAAAACGTATTTCTTATTACTTTAATAATTATTCTAAATTACTATTAAAACTAAACACAATAGTATGTGAAAAAACATTGTACATAATTCCATCCATTTAATAATTTTTTATATTAAGTCTATTTAAGAAAATTTATTTGGTATTTTATTTACAATTTAAGACTTTTGATTATGCGGATATTCCATAATTAAATATTTTATTAATTATTAAAAACACATTTAAAACAAAACAATATTTAATTAGGAAAACTATTGAAATATGTGAAAAATATAATATAATAACATGATAATTAATAAAATAATAAATATGTTTTAAATTTAATAAATGCATAAATTTTGAAAATACTATTAGTTAATATATCTTTAATTACTTTCTAAAAAATAATATATTTTATAATTTTCCTTTGAAACGGCAAAATATTTTGATTGTTTGTATTTGCAAATGTCTATAAAAAATCAAGACAAAAAATTTACAATATTAATTTATAAATTTTAGTAAAATTTTTTAAAAATTAAAAACACGTTAATTCTATTAAACTATTTATTAATAAACTTGCAAATAGTTTTTAATAATCTATGTTATAAATATATTTTTTCAATGTAATATATATATATTTATATATTATTTTATAAGTTTTTTTTATTTAAAAAATAAAAACAAAGTAAATTTTATAAATAATAAATTGTAAAAATAAAAATTATTATTTATTTAAATATTAATTATGAAAAATTATTTACTTATTATTTACTTATTTATTTCATTTTGTTAATACAATTATATTATATTTTAATTAAAAATAAAAATTATAAATATTTTTGCTTACTCAAAAACAGCTAATGATACTCAACTTAAATTCTTGATAAATGTTAGTTTTTTTAAATATAATATATTTTTAAAATTGTTCTAATTAAAAAATTTAAAATTAAAACAAGTATTTAATAATGTTTTAAAACAAACAATTTGAATAATGTATTTTTTTTTCAATCGTATTAAATTTTTTTAAATATAATTAAATATTGTTTGCAAACTTACATTTCATATTTGCAAAAAAAAATTTAAGTTTAATTTGATTTAGCATATCTAAATAAATATAGGTTTTAAAGATAATTTATAGATTGGCTGTATATACATCTGTAGACAAATGTACTTAAATTCAATAAGATTTTTATTAACTATTTATGTGAAAATAACGTAAAATTACAGTAATAATAATTTAAGACACAATTAATTTAGTTTAAAATCATTTATTAATTAAATTTTTATTTGTATTTTGTTATTCAAGATATACATTATTTTTGAGTTAAATTTTCTAATTTAACCTAAAATTTTATTTAAATAATTTTCAAATTTTGATATTAAACTAATTATTTTAACTGTTAAAAAAATTTAAACTGTAATTAAAAAAATTTAATTTTTAAAATTAATAATTCATGAATATAGTAAAGAATTCCTGCTGCACTGACATCATTTTGACGTGCTTGAGGTACAAACTTAAGTTACTCTGCAAGTTTGGGAATAATAAACAATAAAAAACGCAACATATATAAACCAAAAAATTTATATGAAGTTTAAATATTGTATTTGTTAATGTCGAAAACAGTAATGTCAAAAGCGGTAATGTCGAAAACAGTAATGTCGAAAGCGGTAATGTCGAAAACAGTAATGTCAAAAGCGGTAATGTCGAAAACAGTAATGTCGAAAGCGGTAATGTCGAAAACAGTAATGTCGAAAGCGGTAATGTCAAAAACAGTAATGTCAAAAGCGGTAATGTCGAAAACAGTAATGTCGAAAGCGGTAATGTCGAAAACAGTAATTTCGAAAGCGGTAATGTCGAAAACAGTAATGTCGAAAGCGGTAATGTCGAAAACGGTAATGTCAATAACCTTTGTCGAAATTTGTTGGGTCAGAATACTCAAATTTAATGTTTATATTTCTCCCAAACCTGCATATATAATAGACGTAGATTGTGGCATTACCACTGTTAGAGTTGTAACGAGATTCATATTTGTACCTCAATTTCGTCAAAATAATGTCACGAGGGGTGGGATTCCTTACTATATCCATGAATTATGTAAAAGAGCAATTCAAATGGTATTTACTAGATTTTGAATTTATATAAAAATATATATTTTAAAATATAATCAATTTGTCAAATTTAATAATAAATTTTAATGTAATAATGATTTAATTTTGTTTTATTATAAAAAAATTTAATTTCGAAGAAAATTTAAACTATTTAACAACTTATAGTTTAATAGACACAAAATAAATCGAATAATATTTATATTTTATTTATAAATAAAATATTTTCTGTTTCCTGTTTGATCGCTTTTGTGGTGAAAATAATTTTAGAATATTGAGTTTATTATCACAATTATTGTTATATTACAGATGTTATTACAAATATATTATAATTATTTTTAATAAATTTTAATGATTTATTATTAGACTGTCTTAATAATTAATAAAATATATAAAATTTCAAAAAATGATTTAACAGTAAAGTATTTAATTTAATTTCAATTGTGTTTTAATAATTTTCAATTAAGTGTTAAATTTGATTTAAATAGTTTTACCGCAAATTTACGCAACACTACATCAAATAAACTCAACTCCCTCTACAGAGCACGGACCTATATGCTACATTTATTTTAATTTATTTCTCTATAATAAATTTAGTAAAATTTAAGATATAATTTTAAGATTATAATTAATGCAACTGTAATACAAACAAGAATTTAGATTAAAAAATTTGCATTATTGAAGTTTACAAGAACAGACTTTTCGGGCAATTGTCCATACCAAAATTTAACACGTAATATAGACATTAAACAGTGATAAACTTAATGGAATTCAAAGTAAAATTTTTATGCAAATATGGAAAATGCTCTAAAAATTGCTCAGTTGTTTCTACAAGATTTTAAACGTAATCCCAACTAACAAAGCTACTAATTGAATAAATGCAAATAAAAACAAAAGCAGTCCATAATAGGCCAGTAATGCAAAAAAGACGTCGAAACCATTGATTGATACTAACATTCGTCGACCGAAACCACAAAATGGACTCCAAAACTTGTCGCCGAAGCCATGTGATAAAATTCTCATATTCACAATACGTGACAATGCTTTGCTACCACAACTCTTATTGTACGGTAAATCCGGCAATTATATTCTCGATTTGAAATTTTGAATTAAAGCAGGTGTTTTTAATATTTCCAAAAAATTAATTTGTGACAAAATACAATTTATTTAAATAAATATTTAAATATTAATTTTTTACCTAATAAAAATAATAAAAATAAATTAAATAAATTAATAAATAATTTAATAACAAAATATTTAGAAATGATTAGTTTAAATCTGATTGTAATGCATAAAATTTTACGGCTAGTAAACAAAACAACTGTAGAATTCATAGTTGGATTAGATGATTGACGAAAACATCGAAGTATTAAACAAAATGCAGCATGTTTTAATAACAGGAAGTTAGCACTAGGAATATAGTTATTATATTTTGATTTAGATATTTATTTTAATACTGATGCCAAACTGTAAATTTGAAATAACTATAGTTTTAATGTTATCGTAATATTTTATTTAAAAGTTTTGGTAAATATATGTTAGAACGTTTTAATTTTTAACTAAATTTAAATTAACTAGCATTTAATAAAACACAATTTGTTTTTTTAATTATAAAAAATATACATAATATAATACTGTATATTAATAATTAATACATACCTTAAATAAATGACATTTATCATTTTACATTAATTCTTAATTAAAAAGAAACATTTGACCAATTATTAGAGGATTATCCATATTTGCATAAAATTTTTTTTTTGAATTCCATTAGTTTTATCACTGTTTGATAGCTTTATTACGTGTTAGACTTTGGTATAGACCAGTGTGATCCATAGATCCAAATTTGGATCCAAATCTCAAGTTAGGCTTTAGTGCAAAACATGAAAACTAGTTTAGCAACGTTTTGCTACACATAAAGCGTTACGTATTAAAAACACTCTCAAATGCCATCTACATTACCCCTACATTACAAACCAGTTTTGGATTACACTGGTTTAGACAATTGCCCGAACAGACTGTTCGTGTAAACTTTAATAAAGCAATTTTTTAATTTATATTTTTGTATGTTTTACAGTTGCATTAATTATAATTTTAAAATTATAGCTGAAATTCTACTGGATTAATTCTGGAGAAATAAATTAAAATAAATGTAGCATATAGGTCCGTGCTCTGTAGAGGAAATTCAGTTTATTCGATGTTGTGTTGCGTGAATTTGCGGTAAAACAATTTAAATCAAACATAACACTTAATTTTAAAATATTAAAAACACAATTGAAAATAAATTAAATAATGTTAAATAATAAATTGACATTTTATATATTTTATTAATTATTAAGTCAGTCTAATAATATATCATTAAAATTTATTAAAAATAATTTTAATATATATGTAATAACATCTGTAATATAATAATAATTTTGATAATAAACTCAAGAAATTAAAAAATATTGTAATATTATTAATACATAAAATAATTTTAAAATATTATAGAAAAGAACTCATCAATGACTGGTTTGAATGTCATATTTCGGATAAATTATGCCAAATATTAATATATTATTGCTTTCTTTTTTTGTGATTTTTTATGCAAAATAATCTGATTTTGGTATTGTTTTTTGTACTGTAATGTTTAATTAATATACTTTGAGGAAGAATATTGACAATAATTTAGTTAAAAAGTATAATAATTTAAACATATTCAATATTAAAATATATTTGCATATTGAAATAATAATTAAATGTAAATAAAATAATAAATAAACAACATCCTTTTTTTAATTATTCGTCATCTAAATTAAAATATTTATATATAAATAAAGAAATCAAAGTTTCAAACGCATAGATATAAATTTTATTTGTATTTTATAAACTGTAAACAAAAATATTTTCTTTATTTTTTAAGTGAATATATATATGCAGTTTAAATTTTGGAAACATTAATCTTGATAAAATATTTTATTTAATATTTAAAAAGTCAAATGTAATGAATATAAATCATTTAATAATTTGAAGTTTGTTTTTATAATAATAATTTTCTTATTAATAGTTAAATTGTTATAATTAAAACAAAATTATTTATAATAATTTTTACTTCAAATAGATTAACGAGGTGTTTTTACATATAACTGTAACCAAATTAAAAAATTAATTTTACTATTTTAAGTTTTATTTTATTATTTTAACATGTTTGAAAACATAATATTGTGGTGTGCCTTCCGGAGCAGTGTTCAGAAAGGGGTAGAGTCGGGAACACGTGCTCTACGAGAAGACACAGTCACAGGAAGTGTAGCTCAATTGGGGTTTAGTTTGTGATTAACTGCCGGGCCTCCCTGGGCGGTTCGGCTAACTTAAAGTGTCCGATCGGTGAGTCATAAGTTGAACTTAAAATAATGACTCATAAACACAAAATCAAATTGATAGTTGCTTTGCACTATTGACCGGAAGTTCGGTTACGGCTCACTTCCGGTAGTCTACTATCACTTGTATTATGTATTTGTGAATACAGTTTGTGTTCGACTTGTATTCAATTAACTTTAGAATATATTTAAATCTTAAATGAATTCAAACACTATTTAATTAAAACAATTTATTTAATAATCAATTTATTTAAAGTAAAACTTATTATAAATATGTTTAAGTTGTGAGACCTTTCGGTCTCACACGAGACGTGCACTCTCTCTCTGTATTGGACTACTGACTGAACACTGGTTTTATGTATTACTTGTCTTATATAGTCTTTCATTTATTTCATTAGTAATTAGTTATTCATTCACTCATTCATTCCAATAGTCATTCATTCACTCATTTACTCAAATAGTCATTCATTCACTTATTCACTCATTCAAACACTTATTCATAATTTAATTTAATCTAATCTTGTTAGTTTAAAAACTGATTATTTATCGCTCACCACAATATAAAATAAGAATAAATTCAAATAATCAAACATTTATTCAAAAAGTGTCAACAATATTGCCGATATGTTAAATTTTAATGTTACATTTCCTTGGTCATATCTTTAAATCAAATATTATACAACCATGAAAAATTGTCAATTTTTTTATTTATAAATAATTTTATCAGCTCAAAATATATAATTTCGAATATTTATTGATTGGCCACATGAATAAAAACCACAGATTTTTAAAACTAAATATTATAAGTTTAAACAATTTATAAATGTGACAATTGAGTTTTGGTATCTGAGCTATAATAATTTATTGTTAACTTTTAAAGCCTATTGTGCCAATATTATGGCACGTGGTATGTAAATATTTGGATAAATGCCAGGGATTGTGAAGGGGGGGATCAGGCAAAAATCCCCCCCTGATTTTGAAAATTGGCATTTAGTCACCCCCCTTCGCCTTTTTGCCGGCCGCCTTCGGCGGCCGGCAAATTTTTTGGGTTTTTTGCCCAAAATTAGGAAATTTTCCCTAAATTGGTGCTAAATCCGGTTTAAATCCAGTTAAATTAGGCAAAATTTCATCATAAATATATAGGTTTTTTGAGCGTTTTTGGAAAAATTCCCTCCCTGATCCTCCCCTAGGTTTTTGGCCAAAATTTTGAGAAAAATCCCTCCCCTGATCCCTCCCCTGGATCGGCCGACCTTCTCAATCCCTGATAAATGCTCATTCAAGCAAATAAGAATTCAGAAAATTGTAATTATTTCTGAACTAATTTGTGATAAGATTAAAACCATTTTTCTAATATTGGTTAATATTGTTATTAGTTATTTATTTATTTTTATTTTGGCATTGTTTCGGAATATATTTTTAAATATTGACGTTGTTGCATGTGCAATGTTTGTTATTGTATTTTTGGCCTAAATATATTACAAAAGTACCAAAATTAATAATTACATAAATAATTATAAAATTAAAACTAAGCAAACTATAAACATAAAATTTAATTAAATTTTTATATTATTTAATATATTAAATAAAAAATATAAATAAAATTAATATAAAATAAATAAATATTTTTATTTCAAATGATTATATTGTGGATTGTTTAGTTAACTACTGGATTTGTTTAAATAGTTTATAATTAAAAAGTTTAGTTTGTAATAATCTACTCGGGGAGTCTCTGATTAGTCGCGAAAATCGAAAATAATTATCAAAACGTTGACAGAATTGACGGCTAAATCGTTTTCCAAATTGACGACTCCGTCAAAGCAAAGTTTGTACGTATTATCGAATTTGTTGACTGTTTTCCCGAAGATATTGACTGAAATTAAACCAAATGAAAGATTTTATGGCCTAAATAAAAACTAAAATAAGGTAAATAAAATTTATCATTAAATTACAATATTATTACATAAATGAGTTCTAATGTGATTTTTAATTTACATTTAAAACTTAAATATAAACTTATTTTTATAATTTAATATGTAAATCTGTATAAATATATTTGTTTTTTATTTAACTAATTTATGTTATTTAGGGAAAATTTCCTAATTTTGGGCAAAAAACCCAAAAAATTTGCCGGCCGCCTTCGTCGGCCAGCAAAACCTCGAGGGTGGGTACCTTTTCTCGGACCAAATGCTAGGGGGGGATAAATGCCAATATTCAAAATCAGGGGGGGAGGATTTTTGGCTGATCCCCCCCCCTTCACAATCCCTACACAAATAGTATTAAACAATATGTACAGTCACCAGATAACAAAAGTATGGTACAAAACCAAAATCAGGCAAATTATATCTTGGTCAAAGTGATCGACAATTTTTTTAATTTTAAACTGATGTTACTTATTTACTTTGATTTTTATTTCTAATTAATGACTAAATTACAAAACATTAAAAATATTAAAATTTTAACTATTAACAAATACTAATCATTGAACTATATAAAATATTAAGATTTACGACTAGTATAAAAATAAATTTGTTGGGAAATGTTTTAATTTTGCGCTCAAAAATTCAATTAAAAGTTGTACTAGGTGTAAGAATTCTGCTATATAGTACAGTAGTTAAACTTGTTAATTCATAAAATTGATTACTATTTTTAAATATTTAAACTTTAACAATGAAAATCGATATATGTTTCAGATTTCAAAATATTTGTTAATTATTTTTACTATTTAGTTTACATGCATAAAGGAATATTCGTAATGTCTTATAAATGCAAATACACTGTTTTTGTTTTTTTTAATAAACACTTTTTAAACTCTAAAACATATCGCAACTAAACTTTACTAAATTAAGGAATATGTAAACTTTTTATTACTATTTATAAGTCATAGATGTTTTCAATAATAATGTAAGCTTTAACCACGTAGTCAGAAGCAATTTATAAGATTACAAAAAACGTCTGCATAAATTGACACGTGTGCCAGATTTTCCCATGTCTATTTATAATTATTACTGATACATAGAGTTGGGCTAAACATGTATAGTGTATAATACGTCATGTATAATACATAGTCAAATTTTATTTTGTAAAATCGCCTAATTCAATTAACAATTTAGTTTAATTCAAATAAAAAAATGTCCAGAAAATCACAATATTTCTGATATTAATTTTAATATTCTTTTTGAAATTATTATTAAATTTAAAACAAGACTGAACAGTATGATCTTAATACATTTTCGAGAGTCGGTTGACAAAATTATATTATTTAGATAAGAACAAACGTTTAATAATTTTACTCCAAACCTCAAAATTTTAATATTTATTACTTCATACTTACACAGAATATTAAATTAGTTCTTACTAAAATATAAACTTATATTTAAAATATGCATATGACTTATAATAATTGCCATATATATGCATTAATAATATTGAAAAATAAACAAACATAAATATTTTTAAGTAAGACCAATAATGAATTACAATTGCCAGCCGAAGGTGTCTGGCAATGAATGAAATTAATTTTTACAATTGCCAGACATCTCAAATGTCTGGCAATGCATAGAAATAATAATTACAATTACCAGACAATTGCTAGAAATTATTTATTTTATGTTATAAATTTTTTAATTTCCGTGCATTTAGTAGTTTGCCTTTTATCATTTGTTCATTTTCAACATTGATAAAACATTTGTATTTATAAAAATTACAATTTTTTATTTAGGCAAATGTTTTATTAGTAAATTTCTATTTAATCTATTTTATTTAGTTTAACTTATTAATATTTTT
>JAQFXP010004143.1:0-11184 GCA_034693685.1 Belba bartosi
CATTTTTATACATTGATTAAATTTTTATCAATGAAATAATTGTTGGTTTTCATAGCAACTGTTGCTAATTATTATTAAAATAGTTTATTCTCATATTAATTCATTATACTGTATATTATAAAAAAAATTGTTATTTTTCTCTCTGTCGGGTTAAACAATATAAATATTAAAAAGTTAAAATTTTTAGAATTTGTTTATTGATAGCTTACGCGATTGTTATAGATTTTAATAATAATTGCAATGATTAAAGTAAGACACGGGTTGGATATTTATATGGAGATTGAGGTTATAGAAGGATTGGCACTAAACTTATATTTGCTCTAATTTTTATGCATTACGCCAACGAACTAGTTCATATATAAACAATTTAATTTTTTATTTACAAGTTTTTATTTTTATTTATAATGTAAATGTTATTTAGATTTTGGGTTACAGCAATATAAATAAAAATTAATTTAGTTTGAAAATATTTTTAAATTGTCGTTTATTTTTATTTTAATCAAATTTAAGTATATTTTTGCAATATATATTATTACATTTGCTTTAACAGTAAATAAAACAATTAATAATTATCTATTTTTAATCAGAAATTGAGAAGAAGGGGAATAGCCAAAAATTTCCTCTGATTTTAAAATTTTAAATTTACCCCCCCCCCCCTTAACATTTAGTCAGCGAAAAGAGGTTTTCCCTCTACTTTTTGTTGGCTGCCAAAGGAAGCCAGCAAATTTTTCAGGTTTTATGACCAAAATTAGGAAGTTATCTCTAAATTGGTGCTTAATCCGATTTAAATTCAGTTAAATTAACTAAATTTAGTTTTAATTCCAGTTACATTGTGGAAAATTTTATCATAAATATATGGGTTTTTAGCGTTTTTAGAAAAATTCCTTCCCTGATCCCCCTCCCTAGGTCGGCCGACATTCTCAATCTCTGTTTTTAATGTTATCATTAAAGTAAAAGCAGTCTTTTGTATAGCTCTCAACAAGCTAAGTTTTAAGTTATTTTAGATTTTTTTAAGAATACTATAAAAAAGACATTATTTTAGTTTATCAAATAAGTTAAAGTGTATTTTATTATTCTTTTTAATTTTGTATTTTGATCTCAACTTTGTTTTGTAGTTTACTTTATTGTAAATTTTTATATTGTACTGTAAGTCGAAAATGTTGAAATAACTAGAATGTTCTTGAACTAATTTATCTGCAGGTATTTATGACATTTATTGATAACACTTAGATATACTAAACACCAGGGATCGTGAAGGGGGATTAGGCAAAAACCCCCCTGATTTTGAAAATTTAAATTTATTTGGTCCTAGCATTTAGTCCGCAAAAGATACCCTCTCGACTACTTTGTGTTGGTTTGCAAATTTATTGGTGTTTTCGGCCAAAATTAGGAAAATTTTTATAAAGTGGTGTTAATTCCGGTTTAAATTTAGTTAATTTAACTAAATTTAGTTTAAATCCAGTTAAATTAGATAAAATATTATTATAAATATATAGGTTTTTTAAGCGTTTTTAAAAAAATCCCCTCCCTGATCCTCCCTTTTAAATCGACCGACCTTCTCGATCCCTGCTAAACACTTCTAAGCCATAAGGCCCTCAATGCTAGCCATTACTTCTTATACATCTCTATTGTGTCCACCTTAGAGTTAAACACAATTCCGTAGTTTTGGTTATGTTTTACTTGGAATAAAACAATATAATTTACATTGCTCAATTTTAAATTTTACTTTAAATGTTTTTTAAATTTTTAAAAACTGTTATTTTATTCAAATATTTTAAAATAATTCCATTATTGTCTAAATATATATTCTTTACAAAAAATTATTGATTAATAGAACTAAGATTAAATCAATAATAAGTTATTAAGTTACATTGTTTATTTTATATGTTTATTTAGTTTACAGTTATTAGTAAATTAACAAAAGTACATTTAATATTGTATTAATTAAAAAGTTATTTGTAAGATATAAATGTTTTATATTATATTAGTAATTTAAGATTTTATATTATAAAATTAAATCAAATTCAATTATTAAATAATATAAAAATAGTTGCTTTTATCTATTAATTAAATAGATTATTAGATAGAATTTTAAATTATACTTTAATATAATTATTTTTTATATTTTATTAAATTTAATACAAACTAGTATATTTACACAAATATATTAAAAATATTGCAAACATTCAATTTTTTGATTATATTATTTTTATATTTACACAATAAACAAAATATTTTAATAAATTTAATTTATTAAATAAAATAAATGTTTTTATATAATAATAAGAATTGAAAATTTACATCTTAGTTGAAATTAATCTAAAAACTAAATTTTAAAAATGACCAAGTTGACAGGTTTAGATATATTATTGAGTTATCACAAAATAACTGGAAATACGTATATGGGATGGAGTTATCTTAAAATATCTAAATTAAAAAAGACATTGCTAATTATTTGGAATATCATTTGCTTTATGATGATTTGTTATTTTAGTATTGCTGGTTTAATGTCTATTTTTCAAAATGTCACTCAAAATAAAAAAGACCCACCAAGCTCAAAATTTGTATCCACCTTATATTTTGTGACTTCAATTTGTTTTACAATTCATAATATAATTGTATTTTTATTTCTTCTAATAAGAGGACAAAAATTATTGAATATAATAACGACTGAAAAGTTGATTCCTATCGACAAAAGACTTGAGAGAAAAGTTGGAATTATTTTGGTATCGATTCAGTCATTTATTAGTTTATTAATGTTAATATTTGGAGTAATTATTCATTTAAATGACTTATTTAAATATAACTTGTTTTACAAAATTTTAATGTATTTCAATTTATTTATAGCCATTAATCTAGAATTACATATAATATCATTAATTGCTTACAAATGCTTTTTAGTCTCACATCAGTTCAAAAATATTTTTAATTTCAATTTTTGTGAAAATTTGGAGATTGTTTATCAAATTGTGTATAAAATCCATAAATCTGTTAAACTATTCGATAATTATGTTTCTATTTATATATTATTTTCATTTTTGATGAATATAATTGTTTCGATTTTTAGTGTTTGTCAATTGGAGACTATGTTAAGCAAAACATTATTTAATATAATTTCTGTTATTTATAGAATGTTTATACTTTTTAGTCAGTGTTTAATTTGTAATTCAATTCCAAAAAGTTTACACAAATTAATAGAGAGTTTAGAAGAGAAAAGAACTTCAAATCCAAAAAATGTGTTTCCAGTCGTCGACCGAATAATTGTGATTCAACTGAAAGAACTGAAACACTCAATAGGTTTGACTGCATTTGGTTTGTTTCCAATCAATTCAAATACATTGCTCTCATGTTTGGCATTAATTATCTCGTATTCTGTGGTTATTATCCAAACATATAAATGAAAAATAAATAATTATAATAATTACAAACATAAAATAATTGTTTTAATCAAAATCCTTTAATGTAACCAGTAAAAACTATTCTGTTTATTATGCAAAAAATAAAATAATCATACATTTTATATTATATTTATATTGACAAACAAACCAATTATATTTAAAATATAAATTGACTTTAATTTAAGCTATATTTATTAAAATTTAAATATTATTATCTGGAACATTTTAAAAATAAAAACAATATTTTCTATGACAAATTATTTTAATTTCAATACATAATTTAAATAATATTAAGGTTAAAATATTTAAATAAAAAATTTGTTTTTAATTTTAAAATGTTCCAAATGAATATTTAAATGTTTAAAATTATAACTAACACTAATTTTTAAATTAGGCAAAATGGCATCATAAATATATAGTTTTTTAGCGTTTTTGTAAAAATATTCCCCTAATACCCCTTCCCCTGGGACGGCCGACATTTTTAATTCTTGATTTTAGGTCTGGCACAAATCTAAGAGTTCAAAATGTAAGTTAGTTTTGCTTATTGTTTGTTCACAATTACAAAATTAAATTTAGTTATCTTCAGTGGCCCATGGGAAACTTTGCAAATAATTGTTTAATAAACAGTAAAAAAGTAAACTTACACTGTCAACTCTTAGGTTTGTGTCTGACCTATTTTATGTAATGTATTTTTATATTTATTATTATTATTTGTATAATGCATCCTTAGAAAGATATTTTTTTAGAGTTCAAAATACATTCAAATTAACAAGTAAAAAAGGCATAATTGCATAGACATAAAAGCTAAAGCTTAAGTTTATGCAGATACACTTTTCTGGTTTGTTGAATAAACAGGTCTTACTATGATTGCCGTTTACTTGTTCACGGTTTTAAGAAACTTGATTACTTTTTTTTGAAACATTTCAAACAATTAAAAGCTAACTATATTTTTTTAGCCGCAATTGAAGGTTATTTAGTTTAGTTAGAGGTTATTAGGCTGTTTTGTTTATGCATTATAATCAGAAACTTTGTTTTTCGCTTTAAAATTTTAATATCATCCCTCTTAAACATCTTAACTCAATTTGATTTATATTTTATTTTTTAACACAAAGTAATTCATAAAAGTTTATTTGAGTAAATTTATAAACTTGACTCAAAAACTGTGTATCCTAAATGAAATCAATAAAATATTTATTGAAAATCTGTTAATTAATAATAAAACAAAAGTTTAAATTTGTAAATTAAATGCAAAATATAAACTTGATAAAATTTATAATTGTTATAAGTTTAAAGATTAAAATATTAAGCATATAATTATCAAGTTAAAGTTTTAAAATTATAATTTGATTTAAGTTAAGATTGTACCGGGGGTTTAATTGGGAGAATATTGCTATTTTGGAGCGAAAAACAAAGTTCCTGATTATAATATAAAATTTTTTTTATAAATCACATGCAAAGTGTTTATTATTTGACTCAGCAATTAGCATTTTAATTCCTTTTGTCTTAAAGTTATGTTTCTTGTTATTTTGAATATGGTTTATCGTGCCACTTAACCATAAAAACCAAAATCTTGTATTTTGAATTACATAACAAAAAGTTTTGATAAAATATAAAGTGAGCATCAATTTGTACCTGGCTGGTTTTGCTTTATTCTGATTAAATCTTTTTAACAAATAAATATATGTTGAATCTGGGCTATGCCATTAAGAACGTTCTAGCGAACGTCGTTCAAGGTATATTGTAAAATAAAAGTTAATTGCTTAAATAATAAAATTGTATGGATATACATTATACTCCGTTTATAATTACCACGTTGATGCGTGGTAAATTAAGTGATTATAGCCGAAAATGATTATAACCGATGCATTAGTAATACTATTTGTAACGTTTGGTGTTTTGCATATGCAGTGATTATAGCCAAATGTGATTATAAGCGGAGTATACTGTATTAAAGATGTGTTAGAAACTCCAAACCTTTATTTTGCATTAATCTTAATTTTATTTTAAATTAGTTTTCAACTAATTAATCAAATATTATAATAGAATTATTGTAAGCTTTACAAGATTTTCAAAATTGTATTTTCATAAATACAGTATAAGCATGTTTATATTTTGACAGCACACAGAAATTAATTTAAAAATTTTGTTAATTTATATACAAATATTTTAAGTTAATTTAATTTAAAATAATTAGTAAACATATTTATTTATTAAATTTAAATAAAACTCGATAAACAAGATAAATAAGTGGTAAAAAAGTATTATATAATTAGAAAACAATTAAAATAAATACAATTTATAAATATAATAAATATTAAACATGTACTTACAATAACTTAAATAATTATTTTTATAAAAACTAAATCTAAAATTAAACAAATATCTTGAATATCTGATTAAAAACAAAAGCCAAAGATATGCCCAACCAAATACCAATTAAGCTACCAAAATTAGCAACAAACTCTATCCAGGTCATTTCACTTGAATGTTCAACGTATTGGTCTAAAAGCGCGTTATG
Source organism: Belba bartosi (assembly GCA_034693685.1). Classification (NCBI taxonomy): domain Eukaryota; kingdom Metazoa; phylum Arthropoda; class Arachnida; order Sarcoptiformes; family Damaeidae; genus Belba; species Belba bartosi. The sequence continues at coordinate 5,917 of JAQFXP010004143.1, forward strand.
GGTTAGTCTAATAAACATAAACTTTGACCAAGGTGATCTTGTAGCTATATTTCTATCCTTGACATAGAAATCGTAATAACGATAATAACACTCTTTATTACACATCTCATCACACAATAGGTCGGCCGTATAGGCGCAGTTCATATTGACGTAAACATTGCAATTATTTGTCTTTTCAGACATGTATTGCCGGATAAAATTTGTTGTCAAAAGATTGCAATTATTACATTCAGTGTAATCGAAATTATCATCCAGGCAACAATTTTTATTGCTTCTAATATAGTCTTGAAAGCATTTGAATCGACAATCTGACCTGGTACGTTCTGGCGAGTTAGCATCCGGGTCATAGTCGTGACAATTAGTCTCATAACTCGGGGGCAATAATTTGATTTTAGTGACGGAAAACATGATTTCGTAATCGAAACCCATTTTTAAATTTAGAAAATTTTCTGTTTTTAGATCATATGGGGTGGCATTCGACGAGTGAAGCGAAAATAGAATTTTATTCTGACCTAGATCAGTTAACTTGTCGTATATATTGGGTGGAAACCAGTTTTCATTGTGATATAACACAACTGTAATCTCATTTAAGTTTGATCTAAATCTTCTCCAATTAGGCCTCAATTCAGTAAAAAAAGTAAAACATTTGCGAATTCTTCCGAAATCCTCATTAATTAAAGAAATAATTGGATTTTTATCTTGGTTAAATTTGCTTTCTTCTTTTGTTATAGCATCAGATCCAATGTACATTAAAGTTGTAATGTTTATTTTATAAAATCTGCTCATAAATCCATTGGTTATATTGAATGGAATACTAATGCTGTCATCAAATAAATCATTTAAATGTATACTATTTTTCTTGAAATATGCAATAAATTGTTGAAAAATAATTTTCAATTCCTTTTTCAAACTTTTACTGCTATAGTCGTCCTCTTTGACCAAATCCATAATTTTAGTGTATTCTCTATAAAGAGGCTGTAATTGCGGAAACTTTTCAGCCATACCATCCATACTAATAGCGTATGGATAGCATATAGTGATGGCTGGCATTGAATTGCGTTTCAATCTTTCAACTCGTATACTGACGACAGTCTTTCCACTGAAGTATTGCGCGAATAGTATATACAGATTACATAACAACGCAATCGTACAGATGATGAATATTCCGGACTTACGGTAAACCAATTTTTTCTTCTTATTAGGTATTGATTGCCATCTGATCTGCAAGTGTTTGAAAGTGGATAAGTCGTCGTCGAATTTCAAACTTAACATGTCTTCTAATATGTCATCCGCTTTGTCGACCAATTTGTCTTCGATTTCATCTAATTTCTCTTCAAACTTATCTTCAATAACGTCCCATAAATTTCTAGCTTCTTCCTTTTCTATTAATTCTTCTTCCGCCTCTTTTAATTCCTCTTCCATTTTATTTATAAATTATCAAGACAATTTTTATCTATTAAATAAACATAAATTTTATAATTGCATCAATACACGATCTAATTAATTAACATGGTAAATCTAGTTTTTGTAAACTTGTTCATTTAGTAGTAAATATAATCTAGTAATTAATTTTAATTTGAAAAAAGAAATTAACAGTTTAAATAAATTTTTAAAAAAGGTTTTTTAAAATTTTTATATAAAACAAAGTTTTAAAGATTAAAAACTTGATTGAATAAATTAAACAAGATTTACATAATTAAACAAGCAAAATAAAATATACTTATTTATGAGACTTTGAATTTAACGAATTTTATTTATAAAAATAATTTTAACTAGCTTACTTAACTAGCAAGCGATTACATACTTTCCAAACAGTTTTAATGTTAGAATTTTCTTTAATTATATTTTATTTATTTAAGATATTAAACTAAAATTATAATTACTAAACAGTATTTATATATATTTTTATTATTTATTAAATTAAAAAATGTTTAATCTATTTAATTCAGCAAACACAATTTAAATTATTTATATTCTGCATTTTAGGCGATCTTTAAACTGTAATGTTTTGACTGCATTGCAGACAGATCTAACATAAGTAACGTTTAACAAAATTACTTTTTTTTGAAGTACTTATATTAATTGCACATGTGTATAAAACTTTAAAAATTGATATAAAATATTTTAGTATTTTTTATTAATTACAATATATAAATTAAATAAATTAAATAAATAAATAATTTGTTGTAATTTATTATTTACAAATAAATTACTTTTTTCAAACCAAAAAAAACAAAGCTTTTCAAACATAATGATTATAATTGTCTCTTTGCAATTTTATGTTAAATCTAAAAGCGTCTTTAAGTCTGTCATTTCTACTATTTAAAACATTTTTCAGTTGCATTATGTAAATATAAATTTTATTGTTTTTTAGAAAATAATAAATGATACAACTAAAATAATAATAATTAATATAATAGTCTAATTAATGTAAAAAGTACTTTTTGTATTAACCTATTTATTTTACTTATGTAGATTAAATAATGCAGTTTGAATTATTGATTTTAACTACTGTATAAGAAAAATATTAAGCATTTTTGGAAATTTATTTTTTATAATATTGTATTTTTAACACATTTAAGTCAATAAATATTTGATTACAAATAGTTTTTCAACTTGCACCTTACATTAAAACAAGTTTTTTTTAGTAGTTGTATTAATATTTTTATTTTATTTATTTTTCTTCAAATCATTTAAATATTAAATTATGCTAGATTAAAATATAAGTAATTATTATTATTTTAAAAATATCATGCAAATAATATTTCAATTTGTTGTTGCTTTAAACAAATTGTTTAACAGTATTATAAACTTTAATGTAAATATATTTTAAATATAACTTTGAAAATACAGTAATAAAAACGCTGTACAAAGTAAAATAAACTAAATAATTTTATTAAAACAATAAGATTAAAACATATAACATTTTAAATGAATAACTTAAGAGCTTGGTCAAAAACAAATGCTAGGGACAAGCCTAACCAAATACCGATTAGTCCACCAAAATTAGCTATAAATTGAATACCGGTCATTTCGGTTGAATGTTCAACAAACTGGTCTAATAGAGCATTGTGACTTAAAGCAATTGACATTTGTTTATACCAAGGTGTAGTATAAGGAAATTTAATGTTATCCTTAACATAAAAACTATAATAATTATAATAACACTCTTTATTACACAACTCATCACACAATAGGTCGGCCCTATAGGCGCAGTTCATATTGACGTAAACATTGCAATTACTGGTGTTTTCAGTCATGTATTGCCGGATAAAATTTGTAGTCAAAAGATTGCAATTATTACAGCTTGTATAATTATCATTATTAAAGTCTACACAACAATTGTTATTGTTTCTCATATGTTGTTGATAACATTTAAAGCGACAATCTGATCTGGTACGTTCGGGCGAACTAACATCCGGGTTATAGTTGCGGCACATAGTGTCATAATCGGGTGGCAATAGTTTGGTTTTAGTTACCGAATACGTTATGTCATAAGAGTAATCCATTTTTAAATTCAGGAAATTTTCGGCTTTTAAGTCGTATGGAATGGCATTTGACGAGTGAAGCGAAAATAAAATTTTATTCTGACCAAGGTCGGTTAGCTTGTCGTATATATTAGGTGGAAACCAATTTTCAAAGTGAGTTAAATAAATAGAGATTCGATTCAAATTTACTCTAAGATCTCTCCAATTAGGACTTAATTCAGAGAAAAATGTAAAACATTTGCGAACTCTTCCGGAATCCTCATTAATTATTGAAACAAAAGGATCATTGTCAGTGAGCCAGGTCTGTTTTTCACCTTGCAATGCATCTGAAGAAACTGATATCAATGTAGTGACCAAGTTAGACGTATAATTAAAGAATCTGGATAAAGTGTCTGCTTTTGATATATTAAAGTAAATACTAATGCTTTCGTCAAACAAATCATTTATGTGAATATTCTTTTTGCGAATTGCGATAAACTGCTCAAAAATCTCTTTTAAATTCTTTTTCAACGTCTCGTTACTATAATCGGCATTTTTTACCGAATCCATAATCTTTGTGTATTCGGCATAAAGTGGTTGTAATTCCGGAAACTTTTCAGCCATACCATCCATTCGAATGGCAAACGGATAGCATATAGTGATCGCAGGCATTGAATGTGATTTAATTTTCTCAACTCGTATACTGACGACAGTCTTTCCACTGAAGTATTGCGAGAATAGTAAATACAAGTGATATAACAGTGCTATTGAGCAGACGATGAATATTCCGGACTTTCGATAAACTAGTCTTTTCTTCTTACGAGGAATAGATTGCCAGCGGCTACGCAATTGCGTAAAAGTTGATTGATCATCTGGAAACTTGACATGCAATATCTTATCTAGCACAAAATTACCCTTGTCTACTAGTGTATCTTCTATCTCATCTCTTTTATCCTCTAATTTATCACCAATAACTTCCCAAACATTTTTAGCTTCCTCTTTCTTTATTAATTCTTCCGCCACTTCTATTATTTTAATTAAATTATGTTAATACTAATTTTACTTGTTAATTTAAAATTTCAAAACAATTTATTTACTTTAAAACAATTAAAATTTTAACATGCCTTTTACCATATCTTCAACATCAAAAATATACTCTTCTTCAATTGGTTCTATTTTTTCCGATTCGTTTGCTACATCAATATCCATTATTATTATTATTTATAAACAAAATTTGATCAGGACAACTTTGATCTAATAAATAAATACATAGAATTTATACCCAAAAAAATTTAACATTTACATTTATAAATTTTTAATTTGCATTAATATTCTATTATTTATATTAAAACAAACTTAAGCTAGTTCTCAAGTTAAAGAAATTAATTCAAATAAATAAATACTTTGAAAATATCGATCCGCTCTGAATCAGTCTCACAATTGTTGGCCTAATGACTGTAAGGGCGCCAATGAGTTTGACTGTCTGGCTGTGATGCAGTGCAGTTAAACATCCAACATTAACTAGATGCGCAAACATGTTATTTGAAATAAAAATTGATATAAATTAAAATATTTTTAGTCAAATTTAAAACTTTCCGATATAAAAATATCAGCAGTTCTTTAATTAAATATTTTAATTTAAGTTTTGCAAAATTATTAATTTTTAATTTTGTACAATTTTAAGCAATAAATAAAATTATTTTTAAACTTAATTATTTATTAAGTACCCTAAAGTCCTGTAGATACCCCGCGGGTTATCTAAGAAAGTTAGAGGATTTTTAACAGAATTATTGCCTGCGGG
>JAQFXP010004144.1:0-11184 GCA_034693685.1 Belba bartosi
TTAAAAAGTTTAAATATGATTATAATTATTATTTTATCTAAAACAAAAGTTTAAAAATAAAATGTACAAGCGAAACTGTTTACAAATTTGTTTAAATAGCAAAATTCGTGTCTCTTTCTGAATATGGCTAACTGTACTTTAAGACAAAGTTGTAATCAGAGAATTTGCAATAATATTGAGAGAAAAAGCTTTTAGCCTTCAAATCATCATTTCTGTATTGGCATAAAATGTGATCAGTGTAACTAATAAGTAGAAAATATTATATTATGCAAACCATTATAATTTAGTCAAAACAATATTCAATATTCAATCAATAAAGCATTTGATTGAGAAAAGATTGTTTTTAGATTATGTTAAGATTTATATCAGTTTTTCCTCACCTTTTTATAAAGATATTCTCAGAAACAATCAATAATTTTAATTTATTATTTTTTAACCAATAGATGATTGATTAAACATTAAAGTTTAATTTGTGTCTACACTTCAATTGTATTCTTAATTAAATTAATTTCTTTTCGATCTATTAATAATTTAATTATTTTAATTTTAAAATTATTAAAAATGCAGAAAAGGCTATATTTACCTAGATTACTTATAAAAATTTTATATTTGCGTTACACCCCTTCATCTATCGGCATATAGCCGTACAGTCAAGATCTGAGTCATAGTAATTAAGTAAGGCAATTTAATCTCTCGACCAAGTGATTGCAATTTTTCTAATTTTAACATAATGTCAATTTATTTAACTTGATTTTTATTTTTTAACGTTTATTTTTATCAATTAGTTAAATGCTAAAATTAATCAAGTTTATTTAACATTATACCAGTAGTTTTTAACTATAAAGTTCAAAAGTGTTAGTTATCTTTTTTACTGTTTATTAAGAAATACAAAACAATATATTTGCAAAGACTAGTCTAGCCTATCTCAGGCCTATTCAGATAACATGTTTTTGTATGTTTAATAAACAGTAAAAAAATCTAACCAACAAATTTGAACTCTTAATAATTGCCTGGTACTGCTATATAAAAACTAAAAAGTTTCAACTTATATATGAATTCGGGCTTTTGGAGAAAATATTAATTCTATAAATGTGAAACATAATAATATATTAATAATAATATTAATACTTTTCAAAAATTAAAGAAAAATTAAAACAAATGATTGAAACATAAGATTATTTGTTTTATTTATTACTTTTCTATAACAAAATAAAAGTAACATGTTTAAAATTAGAAAAAATGCCGATCACTTCGCCGTGACATTAAATTGCCCGAGTACATGCTTTGGCCCAAAAATTAACTGTAAATTATGTAATTCTAAATCGAGTACATGTGTCGCATACACCCCATCTCTCCAAACCTTCTTACTATTGAAGAATTTCCAAATACTATTAAGTAGAATAAAGTAATTTTAAATAATATTCGTAGAGATTCTAAACATAAATACTTTTTAGGTAAAATATAATGAAATTTTGATAGTATTTGCGTGACGTTCGCCGCTATGATAGAAATACAAACCTTCAAACGTCGAAGTTATGGGAGTTATGGTTACATTCAAATATCGAAAGACAAACAACGATCACATTATTGAATATTCGAAACTATATTTCGCTTTTTATCTATTTATTTCATTGACTTTTGGAAAAACTACTAAATTATATATTGTTTGAATTTCAATAACACATAACTGCTATCGTTTTAACAAAACTTATTTTAGTTATTCATCGACTTTATGCAATTGACACAATAGTCGGCTTTTGATAAATATATTTTTATTGATTAAAACATATTTCAAATACAAACATATGATATGTATTTGCGATCTCAATAATCGGTCCAATTTTCATATAGTTTTTTCTATTCTATTTGACTATTAGTATTCGAGAACAAGTTTAACCATGCTATTTACTTTTAATAGATTTACAATTTTTAAATTAACTATTCTTAGCAACGTCTATATTGTATCAAATAATTTGATATTTTACTAAATTTATTCCGAATATATTATAATTAGAATTCGTGGTTTTAGTTGTTATCATATGATTCATAACTTTTACTAATATCAAACACATTTGTTTTTTAAATTTTAGTAATACACATTGTAATCGAGTAAATTTAATACCAATAATATATATATGTACTGTATATTAATGAGTCAAAAGTATATATGGCTTTTATATGTTTTTATTGATTTTAGTTTTACCCTTTACTCGATTACAATATGTATTACTAAAAATTCAAAATGTGTTTAATATTAGTAAAAGTTATGAATCATATGATAACAACTAAAACCACGGATTCTGATTATAGTATGCGAATATTTAGTAAAACAAATCTAAATTAAATTTTTATATTCAATACAAAGATATCTCACGTTGTTACATTAGTTAAAATCTCTTCTACAACAATATTAAATCAAAATTACTTATTACTATATATTTTTTTATCTTAGGTAAACATAAAAAATAATAAAAACATTATTTAAATTTAGCAAAAAAAAGTTTAATTCAACTTAGTCAAATTAAAATTTTTTAAATATTAATAAAATTAATTTATATTTCAACTTAGTAAATTTTAATACAATATTTAATAAGTTGAAATATAATAATTTTTAATCATTAAATTCAGTTTAAAACTGATTAAAACAAATTTTCTTAGAATCAACATGCTAACTTTTGTCACATTAGATATTACATTTTGTAAAACCCAATTAAAACTATTGTAATTTTAAATTATAAATTTTTATCAAAAAATGATAGAAATTCCTTTTAATAAAAAATTTAATACGCTTTTATAATTCACACTTTTAATTAAAAATTTGATTAATAAATAAAAAACATTTTCTAATTCATTAAAAGTCTAAAAGTAATAGCGATATTTAGACAAATTCTTAAGTTAAATTGAATATTGATTACACTTTTAAATTTAATTTTAAGATATATTTTTAAAAATAAATCGTTTTTACTCGAATTAAATTTCAAATAAGATAAAATTAATCAATTAAGCAAAAAAAGACTATCTTAGTGTTAATATTGACATTTTCAATGCTAAAAAATTTATTCTTTGCCACCTATTAGTAAATAAACAAAAATATTGTGTTAACAAGTTTAATTAATAATATATTAAGGTCAACAAAATGGATTAATTAAGAAATCGAAAGAGTGGCGCATATAATGAAAACGGTTTATAAAATATTTAGCGATAAGATCATTAATTATTTGACGGTATACTGTACACTATTTAGTGGCAATTTATGCAAAACTTAGTTTACAATTAGCTTTCATCCAGATATATAATACCTTTTGCTGCAGATTTTAATCGAAATTTACTTGACAAGGCTTTTAGTTATATATATATACTTATAATTAAATCAGAATATTGTTTACTCAATAATTCTCAATATATATAAAACCGTTTTTCTTCCCTTTCTATGAATTTGCTTTAAAATAAATATGTGTTAAGAGCTCTTCGAAAATATCATTGAATGCGTCAAACCTAAGGTTAAAAGTTATGGCACTCATATAGTACTTGCATGCTATTATTTTTAAATATTAATTAATTAAAAATTAATTTAATAGAAAGCTTAATGAACTAAAATTAATCGATTGGTAACACAATTAAAATATTATCAGTTCTGAAAAATTCAAAATGTAATGAAAAATCCAGTTTAGTATGTTGAAATATGTTTTTAAAAATTCAGGTAAAAACAAAAGTGAGTGAAACAACTGTTTAATGTTAAGAATAAGAATTTGTTATCTTAATTGAAATTTACATAAAAACAACACTTTCTTCAATGCCGGCCGTCATTTGTTGACAACTTTTGGCCGCATTTTGTGTTGAAGATGTTTAGCCAACAAATAGAGACAAAAAAATGTGTGGAAACAGTTTTAACTAAAAAAGTAACCAAACTCTTGGATATACTGAGATTGACTAAGACTACTCTACAAACTACTCTCTATATCGACTATATTATGCAAATTTAGAAAACATCTAATTAAGTCAATTAAGTCAATATCAAATTAATCTAAATTGATTTATATTATTTACACAGAAGATATTCAATATTTGAAATCTAGTAAAATTAGTATAGAATAGAATATGACTTATGGCTTATGGCTTATGTTTTAACTTTTAATTGATGCAAATAACTGTCAAATGACAAAACTATAGCTTCAATGAATAACTTACTAATTGTTTTTTTGATAATAAAGTGTACATAAATTAATACCTTAGTTGAAAAGCTAAACATCATTGACCTAATTATCGATTCAGAATATTATATTGAGTGATAAATTGAGAATATATTAATATTTGAATATTATTAGAAAGTTTTAAACTTTCTTTGTCTTCGCATCAGTATATATACAAATGGGAGACAAAAAACATATGTATGGATAGGGATAGGGAGAGAGGACTCACCAATCTTGGCCAGGCCTACAATAATGATCCATAATGAAATGATAAAAGGAGTGGAGACGTGCTCGAAATCAAACTTGGCCACTTGGTATCGCTTGACAGTTTTGTTATGGGTATGGATGTGATGGATGTGTTGATGTGATGGTCCGATCCGGTGGAGAGCGGTAGTGATCCGCTCTTCATTAGAAGTGAATAACTCAGGAGTAGCACTGGTACCGTCTTCGAGAGCACAGTACACATTGGAGAGGCACAGAAACGAGAGCACAAGTGTAGGAAAGACCGATTTGAAGACTTGCATCATTGCATTGAATACATGCAGACCTCAAGTCTGAGCACTAATGACATACTTTTGCATTACGTAAAGGTAACCAACTTTTGAACGCTTTCGACTCAACTCAGACTAAAGCTATTCTGAAGCTCACATCGACTCTACAATACATTCAACAAAGTTTGCAAAAGTTAGTGCACTCGCACTGTGCCGGCGCACACACCACACCAGCACTGGCCTATGGCAGCACAGAATGCCATTGCGTTTCTATTCAATACCTTCAAACACAGACTCAGCTTTCGATCTGCAATTTAATGTGGATCTAATGTGGATTTATGGTTAATACTGTTACTGCAACTGTACCTGAGATCCGATCCGATCCGATCCGATCCGATATAATATAATATAATATAATTGAATGCACTGTTGAAACAATTTGTGTTAATATGATCTTTGATTAATTATTTGATTGAATTTTATTATTAAAGTTAATTTTGAACTTAAATCCTAAATGAACTCAAAAATGTTTTACTTTTTCTAAACATTAAAAAAATAATATTTTCAAATTTTGGCTAAAAATACTAAAAGTTATAAAACTTTTTATTTATTGACTTTAGAGAATCTAAGGTTCAGAAATCGTTTTAGATTGATTTTTTCTTGCTACTTTTTGCTTATTCTATTTGTTAGCTATTCATTAATTATTGAATTACTTTATTGAAACTTTGAATACAAGTTAATTAAATTATTTTAGGAGTTTATATAAATTAAATTCGATGTTTTTATGTGTTACACGACTTTAATAAAAATCTATTTTGACATTTAAAGAAGTAAAATAAATATACCTGTTGGACTTATAGCAAAAAATACTTTTATTGCTATTTAATTAAGTATTTCAATTGCTTTGAATATTGGAATTTAAATTATAGTCTGAAAGCTATTGAAGAATTTGAATGAGACTGAAATAAATAGACAATTAATTGAAAATATTTTTGATTTTGATAATGAAAACCTAACAACAAATGGCACAAAAGTAGACATTGATTAGTTGTGGCCAAAAAGCCTTTAATCAAACCAATGGCAATGGAATTGTCTTTTGAGATGAAATTTTGAATTTTATTGTTAATACATAGTGTCAAGGAAGTTAACAGACCATTTGTCACAACTTTTCTTTACTCTCAATCAACTGTTGATTTCTTATTAAAAATGTCCAAATCGAAGGACAGACAAGTTGTTAATTTTATAATTAAAAAGAAGTCTATATTTTTTGTACTTTAGTTGTGAGGAAAGCCTTTTTTCAAATTTCTATTCCTGTCTATAAGCAGTTATATTGATTGATCGTTCATTGGTTTTAATATATGTACTACTTTCGTATTTTTTCTTCAAAAGTATAATTATTTTTATTGATTTCGACAATTTATTTTATCTGAGAATTAATAATTTAACTCTTCATAGGTTTATCACAAATTTTTTCAATTAATTTTTCCTCAATTTCTTTAAATGATGTAATTACAGCCTAATTAGTGAATAGTGTCAAGCCTTGGCGTGAATTACTGTAGTAACTCATTATATGTCTGAGTTTAGTCGAATTGTTTTAATATAATTTATGACAAAAGGAAAGAGACATCGGATTCTGTTTGAAAGGATAGGCAGTTGTATTTTTCGGATCTCTACTCAATCCTGTGAATAGCTTTAAAGTTTAAACTGACAATTGAAAATGAAACAAATTTAAAATTATATTAAAATTATTTAATTATATTAATATTTGAATTTTTGCAATAATTTTTATTTTTTTAATAATTACTTATTTTACAAACTGAACAACTGTTTAGTTGAAATTTGATACTAAAATAGTTATTTTTCATAAAAAAGAAAATATTTTTGGAATTTCTACCGTTTAATAGCATAAAATAATAAAAAATGCTTTAAATTTAATTTTTTTTAATTTTATTTAAATTTAATAATTAAGACAAATTATAAGTTATAAGAAGGATAAATATATTTACCTTAAAATGTTAACTTATTAATTTAGATTATAGCGAAATTAAGTTGTATTTATTGTATTTTTGTAAAATAATTTTAAAACCGTCAATTAAACATACTTGAAATTTAATCAAAAGAATAAGTTAATTTTGTTGACAATCATTAATTACAGACACAATCAAATAAATCTCATTTATTCGTCTATAAACTATTGAATTGATTTTCTTTTCAAGTTTTTAGTTGTATAAAAATTGAAAGGATTTATCATTTGATTTAAATATAATTGCAGTTAAACTGTAATTATAATGATTTGCAATCATTAAGACTAAAGACTCAATGAATGACAATATGTTGAAAATATAATCAAATAATTTAATTGTTTAATTCGTTTAGGAAATGATAAAATTTGAGAGTTTTGGTGCGAATAGTGGAGAAAGTCTGATAAACCGGATATTAAAAAACAATTAAAAATTATTTAAACAAAAACTTTATAAACTATTTAAAAATAATGTAAAAAAGTATAAAAACTTTTAATTATCTTTATTTTGATATTTTCACAGAATTGACACATTTTTTGATATTTTCTCAAAATTGACACATTTTTTGTATGATATTCTGATTTGTAATTCAATCTATTTATTGATCCATATATTCGATATCGAGTAAATTGATTTCGGAATTATGATTACTAGCTATGAGTAAATCCAACTGAATATCGAGTTGCATTTTTATATTATTTTGTCAATAGAATCTAATTTCATTAATGCAAATAATCAATATATTTATATTATATTCTGTTTGATCACATGTAATGCAATCATAAAATCCCGACTTTAAGGCCTTGATTTGTTTCAAGCAATTATTCTAAATACTAATAAAAATAAAATATATTTCCACAGTATATGAAAAAAAAAGTTTACAAATCATATAATTAATTATAAAAATGCTAAAAAAATAGGATTGAAAAGAGGATATCAAAGAGTTTAAATGTAAAGTGCAATTCAATACGTCCCTGAATTACCTCTTATTGCCGAACGTCTGTCGATTTAAATTCCCTAAAAGATTGTTAAGTTATTTAACAGAATTTTTTCCCATAACTTATAGTACTTTAAGTACTCATTTGACTCATTCGTATATAACAATAATTGTTTAAACCAAAAGTCGTGATAAACAAACAAAACAATTCTCAAATCGCATCTTTAAGTTATAGATGAATTGTTAGTACATAAATAATTGGCTTTTTATACTAAATGAGATCATTAAAATTGGCTTTCTCAATATTAAGTTTTGTTGCATGGAAAAATGTTTAATACATTATTCATTATTACAAAAATTTATAAATTATACAATTATTAGAGAAATGTCTCATAAAAGTGATTCATAAACAACAAGTTTGGTTTTCGGCCCAAAATAGCAATATCCTCCCAATTATACCCCCGGTACAATTTTAACTTAAATCAAATCATAGTTTTAAAACTTTAACTTGATAATTATATACTTAATCTGGTAATTTTTAAACTTAGAACAAGTATAAATTATATTGTGTCAAAAATGAAATAATAATCAAAATGAGTTAAGATATTAAAAATTCTTTTTTTTTGTTTTGGGCCGAAAATAAAACTCTGATCATAAACTAAAAATAAGAAAAGTTTTATTAGAAATGTTTATAATATATAGATTGTTTGACTGTAATTAACTGATAATAATAATAATAATTTGAACAAAATATAAAAAAAATAATCAAGCATGAAATGAACATGGTCATTGAGCAATAAACATGACAATAACAATTTTTTAAGCATTAAAAGTTAGCGAAATTTAATACTGACTCAAATGGAAACTTTTGTGAAATGCAATTCAGTATTCATAAGCATTTTAATCGGTTTATAATGTCTAAAAATAGCTAATATTTACTAAAATTAGTTGTTTTGGCATTAATTTAGATTAGATTAGAATAATAATAATTATTATTGCATTCAATTGATAAATAGTGTAGAGTTGTGCCCCGAACATGAATAGCAAATGTATTGTTACATAAATAAATTGAATACAAATTTCAATTCATTTGTTTGCTTCGCAGACATAAACTCTGAGTATGAGTTCTCTGCAATAATTATTACTCAGTTATTATATAGCACTGAATGCAAGCCTCAGTCAGTCGTCATTGAAAATGTATTTTTGTAAACATTTCTAAACAATTAAATGCAATAAATCGGTTGTAATGACAGTAATAGGTCTATCGAATCAACTAATAGTTCCAATCACTCTATGGGGCTCTCAATCGCCGACTCACTGTATTTCATGTGTTCTTCTCACCAATGACTACAAGACAGTAGTGACCGGTTGTAATGACGGCCAGATCTGCCTCTGGGACTGTCAGCCCAACTCTCTTATGGTATCTATAAGTCTAAGTCTAACTATGAATAACTTACTTATAGTCAATACATTCAATACCACTTCCATCCGCTTCTCCCGACTCAGTTGGCGCCAAGAAGTCTCCTCTTCGGCCACACGTCTCCCGTTCTATGTCTAGCAAATGGCAAACAAACTAATGACAACTCTTTGCTCGTTAGCTCTTCAGAGGCCGGGTTTGCAGCCAATCCTAACCCTTCTCTCATTCTATACTAAACTTTAATCAATTAATCGATAGAGAGATGTCTTTATGGGACTTAAGCGATGGCCGGTGTCTGGAAAGCGTGAAAATGCAATGCGTGCACACATTCATTCAGGTTCTGCATCCCTGGCCAGTCACCACTTGGCCAGTCATTGACTGAACTATATGTTTGTCTCAATTCACAGACCTATCAATTGGCGAACGACGAAGACATCCGTCTCTTCTGTAATGGCTATTATGCGGAGATACTAATAATGGATGTGACGACTCTGGAGGTGCTCTATATCCTCACCTCCAAAGTCAATCCGGATTGGATCAGTGCTATGCATGTGCTCAGACCCGCCAAACGACAGGGTTTGCCATTTACTCAATTGATTGCCAATTATTCCGAAACTAATATTGATTTGAATCGAAAGCAGAAGACGTTGTCATCGGTTTGTCGATCGCAGGAGTGGTGAAAGTCTGGACTCTGACGGGCCATGAGGTGCGCTCAACCGAACCGATATATGAAGACGAGTCGAAACCAATTCGATGTCTGAATGCAATTCGAATGACGTGTTGTATATACAATCAAAGGACAGTTCTTGTGGTTTGCACTAAGTATTGGCAGGTATTGGACATACAGTCGCCCATCCATTGCGAACATGAATTCAAATCGATTTCTAATCCCCGATGAGGTGTACGACGCGGGAGACTTCTCGCTCTTGTGTTCGGTGGACAGCCGTAGAGGCGAGCGTTGGTCTGGCGGCGACTTCTTGACCGCCGATCGCATAATTGTCTGGAGTGACACTGGAAGAGGATATCTATATAAACTTCCCGTCAAGTGAGACGTGATTTCTATTAATTGCTTTAAATACAATTAGGATTTTTATATTCAGAATATTCTTAAATTATTGAATTATTTCTTAGTTTAATAATTGATATTATATTCGATGCATTCAAATGGAGTCGAGTTATCAAGTTTTGACATTTATTTTTAGCTATAACTTACTTATTAACCATTAATTACTGGTATTTTCAAACGGGTTAAAAATTTATTTTTTTAAATGAAAACTTTTTTCCAATTTTTCTTTAATAGCAAACTAAAAGGAAAAGCTATTAATAGGTTTGTAATATTTGAAGGCTTTAAGACATTTGATTGTCTTGTGCTCTCTCTTTGATCCGAAGCTTTCGATATTAATTTCTAACACAATTCGAATGATTATTATTTTTTGTCTGAATTTAAGTTTTTTTCAAAGCAACGAATGAATGCATGTTATTTATAAGGCTTTTGAAATATAACAATGTTTGTTTAAGTAATGTTTAACGGCAAGTTACCAACTTTTCATTCTGCTTGTTTGTGGTATAAATTTTACATTAAACCCGAACAAAATAATTTTAATTGAGCTAGCTAAAATTTTTATCTACATCAAATTATAAAGAATTTAAACAACAAATATTGTGAGTTTTGGTACGGAAATTAGATAATCATTTTATTGTTTTAACCGCTATACCTGAAGTTTTAAGACAAAATTTGCTAATTTTACCCATAGCTATATTCCTGAATCGGCCGATCTTTACAATCAAACCCTGAAATTTTTCCATGAAATAACATTACAGAAATTAAACAGCTAAAATGTTTAAAGCCTATTATATTATTAATTTGATAGAATACACATATATATTATAATTTTTCTTAGAGCAAATATTTCTAGATTTTTGTAAACTTATAATATATTTTAAATTTACTGCTCTTTTCTATAAATTTTAGATGAATTCTGTTTTTAGATGAGTTAAGACCAGAAACTTTGTTTTTCGCTTCAAAATAGCAATATCCACCCAAATAACCCCCCGGTATAATCTTAACTTAAGTCAAATCAGAGTTTTAAAACTTTAACTTGATAATAACATATTTATATACTTGTGT
>JAQFXP010004145.1:0-11182 GCA_034693685.1 Belba bartosi
TTACTTAGTTAATATTAGATGTACATTTTTTATTTTACATTTTATATTGTAAAACATCAGCTAATTAAATTTTAATAGCGGATTTACACAGCCGTAAAATGAGTTGGTCTGGAGTTTGCATTTTTGTACTACTTCGATTTTGATCACACATTTTTGAAACTGACTGTATACAAGCAATTAGTTTAAATAAATAATTTATTTCTTAATTATTTGTATTTTTTAAATACTATATATTATATATGAATTCGATTTATGGTCTGAGAGATAGATCCGCTGTTAGACTATTGAATGAATTATATTCTCGAAAAAAATATTGTTGACAACAAATTTGTCGGAATATTCTGTAATTCTATACAAATATATTTTAAATTTTAAATATAGTACTTATATATAAAACAAAAATCAAATTATTTGATAAAAATATTTTTGATAATAAATAATTAAATTATTTATATTTATGTACAATATGTTTAAAATAATGAACTTGTTAATTTAAATTACAAATGAAACTAATTATTTTATATTAAATTATTCAATATATAAGAATATTTGATGTAATCACAAAATAATATATAATATTATGTCAATACAAACGTATGATTGAAGAAAATATGAAATTTTATATTTATATAAATTTAGACAAAAATCAATATTTAATAAGTTTTACTGGAATTCATAAAAATATCTGTTTTATCGATAAGAAATATTTACAAAAATATCTTTCTCTTGATTTTGATTAGACAGTCTGACCATTCTTTTGAACAGTAATCAAAGTATTGACCATTTTTTGAATATGTATTCCAATACTGTTCGACATTATATGGTTTGACTTATCGTTCGGATGAAGTGTAGAACCGCTGCACTCATTACTAGCGATACTATTGTTATTATAATTAGTATTATTAGAAGAATGAGTGGATCTGCTCTTAATACTGCTGTTCCCCAAAGTGACCGAAGTGTGAACAGATGTGCCGTTCCTTTTCAATAGACGTTTGTGCATCTCTCGAATGCCTAATGTCTGACAAAAACCTCTTCGAAAATTTGAACTACAAATGTTGTATAGGATTGGGTTTGTGGCGCTGGGGTAGGGGTAGGGGTATGGATAGAAAGAGGAGTTATTTATTTCATAATTCAAAATTAATTATCGATTGTTTAGTACCTGTTTATGTAGAGCAGAATTCGGCAAAAGTACAACAGATTATAGTAACCTAGAAACAATTTACAGTTTTTGTATCAGAATTATATTGTTTTTGTTATTTTATTGTTATTATTAAGCCTTAACTTAAACTTAAGCTCAAATTCCTTATTGTAAAGATTGAAAAGTTGGGCCAATCCAGGGGATAAGGGGAGGAATTTTTTTTACGAAAGCACTTAAAATGCCTTAAAAGTCACATAAATTATATGCAATTTAATTTAATTTAACCGGATTTAGCATCAGTTTAGAAAAAATTTCTAATTTTTGCCAAAAATACAAAAAAGGAATAGGGAGGGAGGGTGGAGGAAATAAATGTCAATTTTAAAAATCAGAGGGATTTTTGATTGATTCCTCTTCTCAATCTCTGACTTAGTGTCAGAGATATAAGTATATATCTACGTACAATATATATATTAATATATACATACCTTCCATCCCGAGCTCATTAAGCTTTTCTTGCGGTACAATCAGAATCCAAAGCGAAAATATACGAAACGGTAGTAAACATATGAAAAAACTTAACATCACTGCCGCCAACATAAACACTATTGAAATATAAGTTGATATAAAAGTATAAATATTTGATTGAATAAAATAGTGAGAAAACAAAGTACTAATCGATTGTCACAATACAGACCAACTTGTTTCCTGAGTCTCATCTGAATTTGTTCAGAACTGGAACAGATGAGTCGTGAGTCCATCACTAGGCTCTTGGCAATGAGGCCGTATAGGATTACCAGTATTAGGAATGGAAGAGCGAAGAATGTGACCAAAATAATGAAGAAATACAACTTTTCCAACAACCCCTGCACTCGGCTCAGGCAAACGGGAACTATACTGCCGTCAATGTATTCGGCATAAGATAGTTCTGTTATGTATAACATTGGAGACGTCGACAGAATCGCTATAATCCAAACGATTGCTATTATTATTAAACTGTAATTCGAGAGAAAAGATGACATTAATATGAAATATAAATAATGAAAGTTTTACCAAATTCTATATAATTGTATATTTGTGTTATAAGAACTTAATATAAGAGCAATAAAGTGGACAAACATTGTGAAACAGAATGAGACTTACGCTCTAAGTTTAGTGCATTTGTAGCCAGCCTTTAGTGGTTTGCAAATTGCATAATACTATGAAAAGTAAACAATATTTATAATTTAATAGTTAGTTATGTTCTCACAATACAGTTTAAAAGTGTTTTTACAGATCTATTGCTAGCGAAGACTCACCCGTTCGGCGCTTATGGCCATAATGTTTAGGATCGAACTGTGGGCCATAATCAGCTCTACCGTCGGCACCGCTTTACCTATTTTGAAATTTATATTAGTATTACATTTATTTTTAATATTTAATTTTTGCTTGCTTAAAAGTCTATTCTTTTTTGCGTTGTTTATTTATTTTAAACAAATATTTACTAAATTTATTTTTTTCCTTTTAAATAATAAATAATATAAATGTTAAAAATACCCTAATGACAAACAAGTAAATCAGTTTTCTCTTATATCAAAGTTTTTGATTAAATATTATTTATGAAAAAGTTTATAATTTATTAGAGTTTTATGCAATTTTGGAAAATAAAATTAATCTAATTAAATTAATTATATTTGCATATGATGTAATACAAGCAAGGTATATGCTAAACAAGCCAATGATTGACATACTTTTCCAGTCATTACAAATAATTACAAACCATTTAATTAAATAATAATATTCTTCGCAAAACAAAGAGTTCAACGACTTATCTCTTTAAACATCAAATTTAAACTGAATTCTATTGATTTCACAAAAAGTCTTCAAAAATGTTTTGACATTTGATATTGACAAATAAATTGTACGTTTTATCTTGTTATTATTATTATTATTATTATTATTTATTTATTTATTTAATTTTTTAATACTAGTAAAATAATATGCAGTTTTTAATAAATTACTTTTAGTTCTCAAATAAAAAGTTCATGAACTCATCCTAATCCAGAAATTGAGTAGAGGGGCATCAGTTAAAAATTCCCCTAATTTTGAAAATTAACATTTATTACTCTTAGCAGTTGGTTTGCAAAAAGGTGGCCAGCATATTTTTTGGGTTTTTTTAACCAAAATTAAAAAACTTGTCATAGATTTTGATAAAATCCGGTTTAAATTTAGTAAATTTATATAAATCTTTTTCTACTGATATTCACTAGATTTTTAATCAAACATTTTAGAAAAATCTTTTCCTTAAACCCAGGGATCGTGAAGGGGTCAGCCAAAAATCCCCCTGATTTTGAAAATTTGGATTTATCCCCCTAGCATTTGTTCCGCGAAAAGGTACTCCCTAGACTTTTTGCCGGCCGCTTTTGGCAGCCGGCAAATTGTTTGGATTTTTAGCAAAAATTATAAAATTTTCCCTAAATTGGTGCTAAATTTGGTTTAAATCCAGTTAATTTAACTAAATTTAGTTAAATTAGGTAAAAATATATAGGTTTTTGAGCGTATTTGAAAAAGTCCCTTTCCTGATCCCCCTGAATCGGGCGACCTTCTCAATCACTGCTGAATCCCCCATCCCTGGATCGGCTGAAATTCTGAAGCCCTAAAATTTAATTATTTGAAAAAAGTTTTTAAAATTAAAATCCGAATTAACCAGATTCAGCGAATTATGTGTATAGTCAAGGGTAAAATAGTCAACATTAAAAAAATTCTAATTATATTTATTTAAAATTAATCTTATAAAAATTTTTAATAATTTAACAGAATTTAAACTAAATTTAATCATTATTTAGAGAAAATTACTAAATCTTAATTTAGAAAAATTTAAAAACTTTGCCTACCTTTGAGGTTTTTAATTTTTTAAACTTAAATTCTAAAAAAGGAATATTTTTCAAAATTTTAAAGTTAAAGAATATTTGTCTGTAAAGTACACTTGCTCTATTGCTCTATTGGTACAAAGAGATAATAATAGTTTTTATGTTTTTGACATTACTAGTCGTTCCGCACATTTTGTTATATCTATACAATTGATTAACTCTATTTCATAAAAACACTAAATAACACAATAAAATTGCCTACAAATCAAATAACATCAACTCTTACTAATGTCTCATGTGCATGTTAGTTTTGCTAAATCATTGAACAATAATTTGTTCAATATTAGTTTATGCAGCCAGTCAAGTTTGTAAATATGATTTATGTTTTTCCAAACATCAGTTGTTATCAGCGATAGGCGCAAGATAAGAAATCTAAATGTTTGTTAACTTTTATATCAATTGTTAAGCATGCAAAAACAATATATCTGCAGAATCTGCTGGCAAATAAACAGTTAAAATGTTAATTGACTCTTTTAAACTATGAGATGTGCCTATCGCTGATTGTTATATTAATATTTGAGTTGTGTTAGTGTGTAAAATTATTTTTTAAATTAAGAAATTAACTTATTATTATTATTACTTATTTTCATCTTACTGTACCTTAAAATTTAGTTTTAATATTAGTTTATATTTTGTAAAAATTATTTTTGTTTTATTTTTTAGTTAAATTAACATAAACTTTTTAATTATAAAAGATTTTAAACAATAATAGTAAAAATAAAAATGTTATAAGTTATAAATTTTATTTGTCAAAGTTTTGCAAAGGCGTCTGACGTATTTGCTTTTAAATTAATTAATGCAAATAATTATAATAATAATTTAGTAAAAATATATAAGGTTTGAACTAAAGTGGTTAAAAACAAAAAGATTAAAATAATTTCATCTTGATTATTTCTTACAAATTGGCAATAAATTCAATCGCTTAAATTTAATATGTTTAATTTATTTCTAATATACGCTTTAATTAACATAAATTATTATTGATTTTCACATTATTATCGGACTAAAAGCTCTGGATATGTTAGATATTTTCTACTGTATATTTGTATTAATAAGTTTAAATTTTTGAATTTAATTGAAAATTTTGTTTTTAATTAATATAACATATTAAACTTGTGCAAATAATTTTTATAAACATGAAATTTTAACATAAGTTTGCTTATGTGATATTAATATTGATATTAATTTTATTGATAAAATAAAAATTCAATACACTTTGAGTTAAATGAGTTTAAATAGACTATATCTTATTGGACTTATAATATAATAAATAACTTGTCGCAAATTCAGTTTAATATTTAGTTTTATTTTACATTAAATGTTAATTTTTAATTAAAATTTATAAATATACAAGCTTATAATATTTTGCAATATGTCGGCAACTCAGTTATTATGAATAAAATTTTAACTTTAAAAAACTAGATCCAGTTCTGGTTATATTCAAGCATAAACTATTTGTGCAGCATAAATTGTAATTAAAATTATTTAAATAAAATTATATAAAATCTCATTTAGCACAAGTTTATTATTACTATTTATTATTAAATTTATATTAAAATAATTTTGAATGAAACTAATAAATAATTTTGATTATTAATTATAAATGTATTTTAACTTATTATTTGTTATAATGTACAAATACCTTTTCGAGAATTTAATCTTAAATATAATAAATTCTTAGAAATAATTAGGAATAAAAAGAAAAATATTATGGCTAACAAGGGAATTTGTTTTTTTATAAAGTTATTTTTCTGTTTTAAAAAATTAATAGCATTTACTCTGATTACATAATGCTAAGTAATATTGGCAAATGCTTAAGTTAAAAAATAATTTGCTTAATATTAAACATCTAACTAATCTAAACTATACTTTGCCGCATTTATTACAATATAAAACTATTGTAATAGCTTTTATATCAGATAAAATATTATTTATGAGATTAACGTTAATTCAAAAGAGGGATTAGCTAAAAAAGCATCATAATTGAAATATTTGTATTTATTTCTTCTGACAAATATTTTGCAAAAAATACCCCATTAAGATTATCTATTTAAAAAATAGTTATATTAATTTAAATATTTTACAAATATTAATACAACATTAACATTTAAAAAGCATAATCAAGAGTTTTAAATTTAAAAAAAATAGTTTTAAAATACTGTATTATTTATCTTAATCATTTATCATAATTTTAAGTTTTTTATATAAATTTTAATATATTCAATATATGTAATTATTTACAGTAGTTTAAATTTAAATCAAAAATTGTTCACACGTTTAGAAAATAATTTAAGCAAGCAATGTTGTTCATTCCAAAACAAATTTATAGTTTTAATATTACATTGAATACACTTTCAACAACCGCTTACAACAAATTCACTTTATAATAAATACCCGTTTATTACAAACATGGATTGAGAATCAAAAAAGAAATGTGTCAGTGACGGAGTGAATAAGATTTAATCAATGTGACTTTTTAAGAAACAATTTTTAGTTAAATTAGCGCTTAATTAAAATTTACTTTTTTATCAATGAATAAAGTACATTTTTATGTACAGTAATATAAAACGCCAATATTATTAAAATATAAAATACATATTAAGTTAAATAACAAATCCCGGTTATAAAAAACGGTTTGTTTATGGAACCAACCTGTTAAACACTTTATACATATATTGAAGGATTAAATTAAACATAAATTACAAAAATAAACTTAATATAAATCATATAAATATAATAAAAATAAAAGTAATTTCTTAATCCAAATAATAGATTTAGCAGTAAAACAAAACGAAACCACTTTAAAGTTTTGTAGTCTTTTTATTTTAAATCTGAATTTGATTTTAAACTATAAAATGGGTTCAAAATCATTACAACAGAATTAGATAACGTGAATATAAAGAAAAAGTCCAATTATTTGATGCCATTGACCAGAATTTCAAGTACATCGAGGCCTTGAATCAGAACAAGAATAAAATATAAAGAATTCTATTAAGTTGTCTATCAGTAAAAACAATAAAGATTTTAATGTAGTAATGCATTAACGGAATAAATTCTTAAATCAAAATTCTTTTATTACCATAATCTCTATAAGTTTAAAAAATTCTTTTAAAATTCTGACTAAAAAATATTTTGACAAAAGAGAGATTCTTTTGTTATGAAAACAGAGTTGAGTAGAAGTTTTAAATTTTTTTGAATATCTTTACACAAAACAACTAAAACTTACAAAATCTGCAAATTGTTGCTAAAGACTTAATATTGAAATCTTTGCTTTTGTTTTAAAGATTTTAATAAATTCTTTAAAAATTAAAATGTAGATTAGAATATAATAATTCTTGAAAATATTAAGTTAACTAATTATTTTTTTAAATCTAGTAGTTTTTGACAGGAAAATTACATGATAATAAAACCAGAAATTTAAATGATTACCTTTTACAACTTGATTATTGTTTTTACTCAATTTTTAAAACCAAATTAATTAATTTAGGTTTAAAACGACTCTAATGTCAATTTAATAAATTTTTACTAAAATTTTAGAAATTTTGCCAACGTCTTTTAAAATTTGTTATTTTAACAAAAGTCCTCTTTGCTTTAAAATTTTTATTAGACTTAAACTTAAAATCTTAAATATAATCAATTCCCGTTTTTCATTTGTAATTACTCAAAAACCAAAAGTTTTATTGTATTTTTAAAAATAAATTTAGATTTTTAAAAATAGTACTCAAATAAAATTAATTTTAATTGACAGACCTTTTAATTTATCTAATGCTTAAACATGTTTTATAATAAAAAAATTTTAAAAATTGCATGCAAACTTTGATTAAAAACAAGAATTTAGAAGATTGGTCTTATTGTAAGTTAAATTTTTATTAGTCAACTTGTACTTGCTTAATTTTAAAAATAAATAATTGTTTAAACTTACGCTAAAAATATACTCAATTAAATAATAAATTTAAAATGTAAAACTTAGATAGAATTAATCGGTAAATATATTTTGAGTTCAGATAATCTTAGGGATGCGTTACTAAAGTTATTATCAAAAAAATCTTCTTGTGCATAACTAACATACAGTATATTTATTTTATACTTATCTAGCACATTTATTGATTATTAAAACAGTAACTAAAACGCACTAACCTTAAGCCAATTGGTCAAAGTTATCATTTTCACCTCCAAGTCAATGATCTATCTCATTTTTATTATAACATAATTGCACAATTATAAAATTGTGTGGATAAACAAACAGACAATTAAAAAGAGATTATCGAAATAAAATAATTAATTAAATTTATTCTTTTATTTTAATGCACTTAAAGCCGTTTTCTATATAGTTATAATCGCTAAAAAAGATCTACATATTTGTTGGACAACATGTTATTAACTTGATAAAAATTAGAATATTTCATTTAAATTAAAATTAATAAAATTAAATACAGCTTAAGTTCAGTCAATCAAAGTTAAATTTCAAAATAATATTTAATTATTGTTATCTAATTTACATATTACAACTACCTTTACTCTGACTGTGTAAAATAATTAAATATGCACATGTTTAAATAGTCCAAAGGCAAATTTAGTAACTTTA
The DNA here is from genome assembly GCA_034693685.1 of Belba bartosi. Taxonomy (NCBI): domain Eukaryota; kingdom Metazoa; phylum Arthropoda; class Arachnida; order Sarcoptiformes; family Damaeidae; genus Belba; species Belba bartosi. Next base: position 8,630 of record JAQFXP010004145.1, read on the forward strand.
ATAACATAAAATAATTTTTATAATTTCAAAAATGTTAATGAAATTTATTAATAAATTCTTATAATTTAACTTTTAGTAACATTTCAGAAGTCACTAATTAACTTGAATTATAAACTAATGAACAATATTTTGAGCTAGGTATTTTTGTATAACAATTAAAACCTAATAATTACGCGATATTTGTTTGAAATTTTGGCGAAAAAATATTTTGCATATTTACATATTGCTATAGTGAGCATTAGGAATTTATGTTTAAATGTTATGTTAGATTATTATGTTTTAATTTTAAATTAAAACATTTTCAATATATAAATTTAACATCTATTAACAACAACAACAAAATTTAATTAAAATTGTTCAACAAATTTTAAACAATTTGTTTTTTATTTTAACTAGTAATAAAATTAAAAGTTTTGAATTACAGTAATTAAAAGTTTAAAGTATAAGTATTAAGTAGATTTCAGATATTAACTTTAGACAAATTAACAATGACTAAATGTAAATATTAATCAAGAGTAAATAGGAAAGAGTGGAGAAAAACGGGGGGGGGGGGATTATATACTTAATATTTCACTAATTGCAAAAATTACATCATTTGAGCTAAATAATGTTCAGAAATTTGTATAATAATTGAGTTTTTTTGTTAAAATAATAACATTTTCTTTAAATTAGAAATAAATCCAATAAAAATTAATTTAAATCAAATTAATTTAAATGTAATTTTTAATATTTTTTCTAATATGGCCAACCTCGGTTAACCCTTGTTTACAATGTGTGCAAGTTGATTTTATTCATTCACAAAATTACTTATTAAAAATAACATAATAAATATTTATATGAATGAATATTGTTGACATGCACAGTTAATGTATTTGCGTGAGTTGATTTCGATTTAATCTTAAGTACAGTATTATCAGAAACTTTATTTCCAAAATTTGTTTTATGACAAACAACTACTGTAGCTATCAATTTAATTTTTAAAAATGTCTTAAATTACTACAAAAATGAAAGTAAAAACTTTATTTTATTTAAATAATCCGTTTTAAACATGTTTTTCAATATTTGACTCAAACTTTTAGTCTTTCAAACAAACTTTTGAGAACAAGAGTTTGTTTGACAGACAAGTCAGTCAAAAATTTCTTTATTTAGTTGTATTCTACAAAAATCTGTACAAAAGTTTTAGACAATATACAGAAACATAAAAATCATAAATTTTTCATAACTATATTCGCAAATATTTTGACAAATTTTTAAATTTAAAAAACAAAATAAAATATGTTGTAAAATAAAAGACACAAGTTTTTAATATACAGTATAATTAAGTAAAAAGTGTTGTTTGGTAAGCATGGGAATTTTAGCTGAAATTTTACTAAAATTAGCAAATTTATTTTTTGAAATATTATTAATTAAAATAATAATTTTTTATTGAATCCTAAAGTATAAGTTCTAATAAAAAAAGTTTTAAATTTTATTTAATATTTAAACTCTTATTTTTTGTATTGAATTTTTGACAAATTACTTATTAAACATATCTCTATATATTCATACACTAAAATATCTTGAGGATTTTCAAAAATATCTAAATAATAACTTATAATTTATAATAAGTAAAATAAATAAATTAAATTTTTAAGTTTATCTAATCTAGTATAAAAACAGTCTTGTTCAGTTTCACTTGATCTAAATCCAAAACACCTAAATTTAATACATTAACTTTTTAGTTTTAAATATTTTATTAAATTTAATAATTAAAAATCTATTTTTAGCCTAAATCAATTTTTAATATTTGTAAAATATTGTACTTGTTATAAAAAAAACTAGATTTGCATCAATTTACTTTATTTTACCTAATACAAACTTATTCTATTATAATAAATTTGATTTTTTTAGAAAACAAAATTAAATAAAAGACATATTTTATGTAAACTTTATCTAAATTATTTTATTTGAGACATAAAAAGTATTAGCTAAATTATATTTTGTCTTATAACAATTTTGAAAATAAGAGTATCTTAAAAATAATACTAAATTTGATTTGAAATTTGATTTTGATTACCTATTTTAGAACTTTAATTATAAAAAAGCATAAATATAAAATTGTTAAAATAATTTTGTAATGTTAAAGTCACATATAAAGAAATAAAATTAAATTTGATAAATAATATTAAAAAATTACATTATAATTGGTTATTATTTTTTATATAAATAGCAGGGCTTGTGAAGGTCGGCCGATCCAGGGGGAATCAGGGTGGGGATTTTCCCCAAAATTTTGGCCAAAAACCTAGGGGGGATCAGGGGGAGGAATTTTTTCAAAAACGCTCAAAAAACCTAAATATTTGTGATGAAATTTTTCCTAATTTAACTGGATTTAAACCGAATTTAGCACCAATTTAGGAAAAATTTCCTAATTTTGGGCAAAAAACCCAAAAAATTTGCCGGCATCCTTCGGCGGCCGGCAAAACCTCGAGGAGGGGTACCTTTTCTCGGACCAAATGCTAGGGGGGGGGGGATAAATGCCAATTTTCAAAATCAGGGGGGGATTTTTGGCTGATC
>JAQFXP010004146.1:0-11182 GCA_034693685.1 Belba bartosi
AAAGAGAAAGAGAAAGAAAAAGAAAAAGAGAAAGAAAGAAAGAGAAAAAGAGAAAGGGAAAGAAAGTGAAAGAGAAAAAGAGAGAAAGAGAGAGAAAGAGAGAAAGAAAGCGAAAGAGAAAAGGCAAGAGAGAGAGAAAGAAAGAGAAATGCGTGCGACATATTATACAATTAATAAATAATTAAGTTAAATTAAATAAAGTTATTTTAATGTTAAATTAAACTTAAAATTATTTATATTTAAGTCTAATCAATATTTAAAGTGGCAAATAATAACCATTTAGAGTACACAAAGTAACTCAGTGTTGAATTGTTTAACTTGTATTTGGAACAGACTCAACATAACACTATGCACTGTTATGTTTAAACGAGTTTTTTCAAGAATGGTAGAAATAATTAAAATTTTGGAAGACAATTGTAATTGTTTACTTTTATTTGTGATAATTGGCCTGATCAACTGACTACCTCACGTGATACAAAGAAAGCGATGGCAGGAGTGCTTCAAATAAGAGCCGCAAGTTTTGGCCAGTACCGCGACTTGCTCAGCGCACACTTCCGTTCTTTTCTATTTTGGAAGCAGAGAGCCTCCAAGAACTGAAAGTATTGAGTAAATTCAATAAATACGACGGAATAGTTCGGACTAAGATGACATAATTTGGACAGCGAGTGCTCGAAAAATTAGTCAAATATACGAAAAGATAGGTTTAAAACGAATTGATGAGAAAGCCACGAAGTTCTGCAAAACCCTACCGGTGCTACTCTACTCAAACCGCCTCACCGTACTGACCAAGAATGCAATACAGATTGTGGACATGATCGCGCCTAGCAGGGACGCAAGGAAGTGAGTGTAGGGAGATGTAAACGGGAAGAACAGAACAACCAAAACAACAGCCGGACCGACCCGAATGTTGACCAGAAATTCAATTCAATTATTGTTTTGAATATTTTTGTTAATATTTCAATTTGAATTTAAATTTAAGTTTAGTTCAAACGGATTAATAACGACAAAAGCCTAATCCCTTTCAAGTTTATTGCAGTTATTAATAGATAACATTTCTTAAACTTAAGTTTTAGGGGTCACTCGCACTCAAATATCAAAGTTTAAGAATGTTATCTATTAATAACTGCAATTAATAGCTCTGGCTCAACTTTTTACAAATCAGCTAATGGCTCTTGAGAAGGACGAGAGAATTGCAAAGCTAAGTGGTAGACTCAACTAAAACAAATGAATTGAAGTTGTGATAAATTAGAGTAAAGTGAGACCAGAGTTGAGTCGCACTTAAGAAAGGCTTCGAGTCAACCGTATGACCCGTTGGTTGAGTGGCTTCTTTAATCAACAATGAAGCGCTCGGCAGTAATTTTGTTTAATTTTATAAATTCATTTTAATTTGAATTTATTTCTCTTTTATTGTAATTTTTAATTATTTTGTTTTAATTCGACTATAATTTTTAGTTTTAAATAATATTTTGTGTTTCATTTGAATTAATGTTTTTTTAAATCAAAATTAGTTTATTTTATTATAATAGTGTTTTAAATATATATATATCTGTACGCAAGATGTTTCTCCGTTTTGACCTGAAAATAGGAGTGGTGTCAGAAACTGATATAAAATAAATTTTAAAGACCGGAAGTCCGAACCGCCCGTCTAGCCATCTGAGAGCCTAAGAGCCCTTCCCTGACATCTGAGACACTCGCCTTGCTCAGAGAGCCAAGATCTCTCGACCGGGATCATCTCTGTACGTGCCGTCCCGGTTGACAAATCATTAGCCTATAGCACCCATCAAACCCGGATTAGAAGACATCAAGGCGCAAAAGAGCACTGAGTCGTTAATGACTCTAATCAACTCTAATCAACATTATATTTGAGGTCTGTCTAACATAAATTTAAGGACGCTCTGCAGACCGACGGCCCTGGCATATGGCACACTTATCATAAAATCCTTAAAAAAAACTTGCTAATATTACATTCTGTTTTTATAGAATAAAATAATACTAATATAGACTTTATATTCAAAATAAATAAATTAATAGTAATATAGTTTAGTAATAAAATTATTTATACTATATATTATATTATACGAGCCTAAAATGCATTAAAATATGGTTTAGACTATACGTCATTACTATTTATAAATTAACATAAAAATATTATAATTATTTAAATTTTTAAAACTTTTTTAAAAACATTTTAAAGGAGGTATACTGCCATACGTAAAAATCTATTTGAATGCACAATTTTTTATGTAAACAAGTGATGCAAATGCTATGTAACACATGTAATTAATGCTAATAATTTTCTCATCATTTCTTGAAGATAAAATTAATATTATTTGATTCAGTTTTTTCAGTCTTTAAATAAACTGATTTTAAAATTTTGTTTTATTTTAAACCAAACAGTTCTAACTAATATTTTTCAAATTGCCTATTCTTTTAATAAGCATTGTAAAATGTTTTGCACCCTTTTCTCGCCGAATAACTTCTTTGCATTATACCTTTTTTTTATATGTTGTTACAAAAAATATATTTAAAAATATATTAAAAATAAAAATTAATAAAATTAATTAGTTATTTTAAATTTGATTTATATAAATATAATTTGTTTGTCTCATTTTAAATTATAATAAATTATTTTGAATTTTTTTCCGCCCAGAAATTAATATGTAGTTTTTTAAATTTCATCTATTTTAATATAAATTTTTAATACATTTTCGGAGAAATTGTATATATAGTTTCACCATGTCGTACCCCCCTTCCCTTCCGCTGAGTTAATTTATTTTTGTGTTTTTATTATAAATGAAACGTTATCAGCTAATAAATACGGTTAAATAGCGTCCCCGACAATTGTAAATAAATCTTTCCGGAAGACAGAACTCCGAATACCAGAAACCAAATAGTGATTGTTTTGTTAGTAATGTCCTCTAGATTTGATTAAATTGATGTCGCCAATGTTAGTCAAAGAATGAGGTGTAGATACACAATAAAATTACAAATTAAATAATTAAAAACGCTAAAATTACAATAATTAAGAACACTTAAAAACAATGCAACCTGTGGTTTCTTCCTCTACACACACTAGGAAAATATCGGATTGGGTTGACAAATTTGACTTGATTTTGTCTCTATACCCAAACGATGATATTATTATATTAATGATTTATTAGCATTATATTATATATTTAATTATATTTTTTGGAAATTAATTTATTTAATATACTTATTGCCAGAATACCCTATTTTTATATTTGGTAATGAAAAGTGTTTGAAAAACGAAATATTTAAAAATATATAATTAAAACTGTATTTGCTGATTATTTTTATAATTCTATTTAAATAAAATCTATTATCGAATAAGTCTGTATCCGTAGTTCAGAATGTATTCAGTCCAGGTTTTACAATATAAACATAAATAAGACGATATTTAGTTTTTATTAGTAAAACGGGTTCTTTTATACACAACATTAGTACAGAAATAATTATTACTGACAAAACAGGTTTGATTGCAAATCTTAACAAAATACTTATTTATATTCATTTTCACTACAATATGTTTTTGTTGTTTACGATATTTTTAATAATTATGTACTAACTATGCAATGATCTTATTTGCAGTTTCACTGCAATATACATTTCTATTGCTTTTAACTAATTAATCATTTAATTTTGCTAGAAATTGTTTTTTTTGTTTTGTTTTAAAATAATTATATATGCATTTTCACTGTTAATTATGATTTTAACCTAAATTGCATTGTCATTGCTAATTACTTGTTTTTAGTACTGTTTATAATGACAAAATTTTTTTTATTAAGAGTCAGATATTGAGTTATAGTCAAAGTGTTAATGTCTTATAAAATACTAAATAAAATATATTTATTTAATTCTTGAATTTGTGTTGATTTGCTTATCTTAAAAATAAATTAATTATAATTATTGTTGTACTGGCCTGTGTGGTAAAGTAAGTGCCGCATAAACAAAACGAGCTTCTCCTCCAACATGTAGTCGGCCCAGGAATTTTCTTGACCCTCTCTGTTGATACGACAAATACGGCTGAAGACTCGTGGCGTTTTTGGATATAAGACCGCTTGCAGCTCAACGCTAGTGATGTAAGGCTTGAAATTAATTGACAACCTAACAACATGATTTATACATACTCATACTTAAGGTATTAAAATTTAAAATGCTCAAGTAAACAAATAAATAATAACTGACCGTGTTTACAATATAATATATTTTGAAATTTAAAACTGAACATTGAAATTAAACTAATATTATATTAATTGGATTAAATTTTTAAATATATATGTCTTTTTTTAAAACAATGCTAAATTTTATTTTAAACCAGGGTGTAAAATATATTTTTTAGTTAGAAATTTTTAATAAAATTTTAAAATCAAATTTGATGTGAATTTATAGAACAATGGTTTAAAATTGTAACATTTATGATTAGATATTTTGAAATTTAAAATAAAAACACAAAGTAATTTTGAAATTATTGAAAATAATATAGCAAATTAATATTTTAAATTTTATTAGGATGATAGTTGAAATCTTTGTTTAAAAAATATATTAATAAATTACAAAATATTACAAAATTTGGTTTAATTTTTTATTACAAAGTATTTTGTAGAAATTTTATTGTTATTTTTAAATTAAGTAATATAAATTTATTAAATCTAGTGAACAATGAAGATTTCAATGGCATTTAAATTTTTATTTACTACTTATTGTATTATTGGATGTGTTTATCAATTATATAAAAAAAATAAAATATACTTTTTGTACGAAACGACTACTAATGTTCAGTTTGTAAACGATATATTATTGCCGTCTACTCGTATTTGTTTTCCAAAAAAAATTTTTTTTGAAGTTAATAAATTTGATAATTTTTCAAAAATGACTACAAGCGATAAAAGTTTTATAAATAATTTAAATATTAAACAACAATTGTTAAAATTAAATTTAATTAATAATTACATTATTTGCACTGTTACTAAAAAAGACGGAAATGATATTTATATGAAAGATAAAAAGAATATTTTTCAATTTTAAATTTTAAAATTTTTGTTTTAAATTACAATTTTGTTTAATATTAATTTTATATTTATTAAGTTTTTATAAAATATATAAATATATTAAATATTATAATTATTAGAAATATTTAAAATTAAATAAACATTGCAAATTTAATTTAATTTATTAAAATGTTTAACACTTTAATTTTATTAACATAAATTAATTTAAACACAAATATTATATAATTATAAGTTTAATTAAAACAAGAAAAATTTAAACAAAATTTAAATTGCATATATTTATTAGAATGTGGCTCAATTGCTATATATACTCAAGCTATTAGTGGAAAAAATATTTGTTTTAATTTATTTTTGCAAATAAATAATAAATTGGATAAAATTTATAATAATTTTGATTCAGTACAAATATATATTAATAAAACTATTATTGGTGGATTTATATTAATTGAATTACATAATAGAAAAAATCCATTTACTAAAGATAATAAAATGAAAATAGTTAATGTTAACGAATTTCTTGATATTACTATATTACGCAACATGAAAACCATTGTTCAATATAAAGGATTTGTCTGAACAAGGAAAAAGTTGCTTATTTTTTTAAATCATTTAAATCATAATAAAAGCACATAATATAATAGGGAAATGTGCAAAAAAAATTTCTGTAATTGAAACAATAAAAAATTTATTCGCATTCAAAAATACAATATCTTCTTACAGTTTATGAATTTCAAACTCAATTTACAGACAAACTAAATGAGATATTTTAATTATCTTTTCGCTATCACATACATATATTAAAGCAGTATTAATAATTAAATAAAATATTTATATAAACAAAATTTTTGTAATACAAAATGATAATTAAAATATTTGTTTGTAAAATTGAAAACTTTGGCCTCGCGATTTGCAACTTTTGTTTTATATTTTTTATGAAAGACTATAATCTACATTATTTATTAAAAAAAATTTGGCAAATCGCGAGGCCAAAGTCTTCAATTTTACAAACAAATATTTTAATTATCATTTTGTATTACAAAAATTTTGTTTATATAAATATTTTATTTAATTATTAATACTGCTTTAATATATGTATGTGATAGCAAAAAGATAATTAAAATATCTGATTTAGTTTGTCTGTAAATTAAGTTTGAAATTCATAAACTGTAAGAAGATATTGTATTTTTGAATGCGAATAACTTTTTTATTGTTTCAATTACAGAAATTTTTTTTGCACATTTCTCTATTATATTATGTGCTTTTATCATGATTTAAATGATTTTAAAAAATAAGCAACTTTTTCCTTGTTCAGATAAATCCTTTACGCCTTACAATAGGATAAATGAAACAAAAGTAGAATGTTTATATCAATGTGTAATTGACAATTATATAAGGCAAACTAATTTTTATCCATATAATTATTATGTTTCTAATATAAATAACTTAAAATTTAATTCTAATATTTTGGTAAATGACTTAAATATTAGCGAAATTTGTGATACTTGTAATTATAAAAACAAATTGTATAAAGAGTATCATATGGCAAATGTTTTAACACAAAATATCATTGGTGAATATTTAACCATATACTTGGAAACTACTAATTACCCAACTGTAATTTATAAAATATATCTAAAAATGCCATTTGAAGAATATTTTTGTCTTAATTCTTCAATTCTCAGTCTATGGTTTGGTTTTTCTATTCTAATGTTATCAGACTTTAGTCTCATTTTGGTTAAAAAAATTAAAAAATATTATCAAACTATTAGAAACAGATTAAATAACATTCAAATCATTATAAATCAAAACAATATAATAAATATATATTACAGAAATGTTAATTCAATTCAACGATAATTAAATAGAATTGAAGGCGGCGAACGAATTTAATAATAAAACTAATTTTTAATTTATTACTGTAAAATTACAAAATGATAAAATTTATTTATTTGATAAACTGCATAAATTAAACATTTAAAAAATCAATTTTTGCATTACTAAACTAAAAATAAATAAAATAAATTAATATTTTTTTATTTGAAAAATTCTTAAAATTTCAATAACAATATTTAATATGTTTTAAAATTTGGTTATATTGTTAGAATATGCTTAATTTTAAAAAAATACATTGCTCTTTTTTATCAAGTTAAATTGTTGCTGTATGCATTTATTTGTCAAGTTTGGTTAAATTTAATTTTGTCCAATTTTAATATATTTAAAATATAAATTATATAATATATTAAATTTATAATTATCTTACCATGTTAATTTTTGAGAATTTGGTTTTAGTATGTTTTGGTCCATTTAAATTTACTTATTAAATAAAATGTTTTAGATTGTGCTAATAACATTTTGACTGGCATTTGTTAACAAGATCATATTAAACATAATGTAATAATAAATTACTATATATTCACGCACTTAAAAACATTTAACATAAATTTTTATTAATTTTATTTATTTAAATAAAGAACAAATCAAAAATTATTCTTTACATTAAAAAAATTATTGAAATAGTACAGAATATTTAAATTAAGCTGTATAAAAATCAAATTAATCTAAAATTGACATGATGCATAATAACAAAGTAATAAATTAACATGGAAAATATTTAACAGTTTAAACAAAACAAATTAATTAATTAAATTTTGTAGTAGAAAATTTTTTAAAATGTTTTTGAAATAAATTGTAATTTTAAAAATATAAGTACTTGATTAATTTGTAATTTTAATCATTTAATAGTAAAATTTAAAAATTTTTGTTACTAGTGATGGTATAGCTTTAAATTTGTTTATTAACAAAGGAACTTTGGAAAGAGTAATAGTTAAAATTTTTTGATATTGTTTATTTTTATTAATAATAAAATAATTATTGGTAATAATTCCGGTATAATTTTGTTTTTTAATAACAAAATTTTAAGAGTAGAATAGATTTAAAAATTTAATAACATTTTTATTATTTGCAAAGGGTTGGTTTTTGTAAATTGTACTTGCATGATTTTTGTTTATTAGCAACGTAATTTTAAAAATAATAAAAGTTAAACTTTTTGAAAACGATTCTCCTATATTATTGTTAACAATTAATTTTTAATTAAGTAATAATGTAAACGAATGATTTGGGGTCAACAGATCATAGACAAAAAAGTAGTGTATGAATTATAAAGCAGTGTAGTATTATTTTTAAAATATAGCCGTCGTTTAATAGCGAAGAATTATTCTATTATTATTGATACATTTTCGAAGAAATGTATATATAATTTAACCATGTTGTAACTTTCCCCAGTAACGGTTCGTTAATTGTAACAGCGGGAAAATAAATTATGGGTTTAATGTCTTATTATAATTAGGCTTCTACAAACGTAGCATAAATTAATATGCGCGGCAAAAGTCGGGAATATCAAATTGATATGAAAATTTTTTATTAAAATTTTTAAATTTAAATGCAATTTATACAAAATAATATCAGTTATTTTAGACAAAACAATATTATTTTTACTAAATATAGATTTAATTAAATGTTTTTAAATAACAATTAAAATCAAAATAATAATTAATTTCTCATTCAATCTCTTTAGACAAAACACTACTTAACATTAAAATAATGTACAGGGCTTCTAATTTATAAGCAAAACCCTCTAGGCTCTTAAATCTTATCTGCTCTTACTTTCTTTGATACAATACAAACCAAATGCACACATAAGTTGACTGATAAGATTTTATGGAAAATTTTATTTTGATAAAGATTTTTCAACTTTACTTTAAAACTGTTTTTAAAATTATTTTTAATACATTTTTGGAGAAATTGTATATATAGTTTTGCCCTGTTGTTCCCCCTCCCCCCTTCCGCTGATGGATTCGCTTATTATAGTAAAGGAGAAAAAATTGTAGGCACAAAGTTTCGGTGAATCGTTAATTATAATAGCGAAGAAAAAAATTTTTTTAGTGCTATTTTTTTTATAATAAAGGAAATATTTTAACTGTTTTTATTTTCTTAATAAAGGGCAAAATTCTGTAGTTTTATTATAATAAAGAGTGCGTTTTTAGGTTTTATTATAATTAAAAGAAAAATTCATTAGCTATATTATAATACCGAGAAAAGAGTGAGCTCTTTTATAAATAACAAGAGATCTCTAGAAAATTTTTTATTAATAGTATAGAAATTTGAGTTTTTAATACATTTTCGAAGAAATTGTATATATAGTTTTGTCATGTTGTACCCCCCCCCTCCCCCCCCCCCGTTGAGTGAATCGCTTATTATAGTAGCGGAGAAAAAAAATTAGGGTTAAAATTTCGGTGAATTGTTTATTATAATAGCGGAAAAAAAATTTCTAAATTTAAAGTTTTATTATAATAGCGGAGACTTTTTAAAGTCTTATTATTATAGCGGGAAAAATTCTTTAGCTTTATTATAATAGCGAGAAATGGTTGAGCCCTTTTATTAATAACGAGAGGTTAATGAAAAATCTTTTATTAATAGTACGGGAATTTGAGTTTCTTTATTAATAACGAAAAAATATTTTATCTCTTTACTTACAGTGGGTTTCTTTTATTAATAGCGAGAAGATTTTTATGCTCTTTACTTATAACGGGAGAAAATTTTAGTCTTTATAGTAAGAGCGAAATAGTTTGAGTTCTTTTATTAATAGCAAGAAATTTTTTATTAATAGCGAGAATATTTCAATTTCTTTATTATAATAGCGAGAAAAGTTTAAGTCCTTTTATTTGCAATGGGATTGTCATTGGTAATGATACTGGTATGATTTCTGTTTATTAGCAACGGGATTTTAGGGTTGGTAGAATTTGATAACTATTGATGACATTTCTTTTTATTTGCAATGGGATTGTCGTTGGTGGTGGTACTGGTATGGTTTCTTTTTATTAGCAACGGGATTTTAGAATTGGTAGAATTTGATAACTATTGATGCTATTTCTCTTTATTAGCAATGGGATTGTCGTTGGTGATGGTACCGGTATGATTTCTAGGTAAAACTACCTGGGTGAAACTACCTGGGTGATACTACCTGAGTGAAACTACCTGGGTAAAACTACATGAGTGACAATACCTGGGTAAACCTAACTGGGTGAAACTCTCTGGGTGATACCACCTGGGTGAAGCTACCTGGGTGACAATACCTGTGTGATGCTACCTGGGTGATACTACCTGGGTAAAACTACCTGGGTAAATTTACCTGGGTGAAACTACCTGGGTGAATTTCCCTGGATAAAACAAATTGGGTGAAACTCTCTGGGTGATACCACCTGGGTGAAACTACCTGGGTGACAATACCTGGGTGATGCTATCTGGGTAAAACTACCTGAATGATACTACCGAAGTAAAACTACCTGGGTGACAATACCTGGGTAAAACTACCAGAACACTTGACTGTTGATTTGACAGCTTTAATTTGATTTCGTACATTTGACTGCGGATTTGACTGCGTTAATTTGATTTCGGACATTTGACTGTTAATTTGATTGCGTTAAATTGATTTCGGGCATATGACTGCTGATTTGACAGTTTTAATTTGATTTCGGACATTTGATTGCTGATTTGACTGCGTTAATTTAATTTCGGACGTTTAACTGATAATTAATAAGATAAACATAATAAAATAATTTAAATAACAATTTACTAATAAAACATTTGCCTAAATAAAAGTAATTCTAATTTTGATAAATACAAATGTTTTAATAATGTTAAAAATGAGCGAATGATTACAGGCAAACAATCAAATGCACGGAAATTAAAAAATTAATAAGTTAAACCAAATATAATAAATTAAATAGAAATTTACTAATAAAACATTTGCCTAAATAAAAGTAATTCTAATTTTGATAAATACAAATGTTTTAATAATGTTGAAAATAAGCGCATAATTACAGAGAAACAATCAAATGCACGGAATTAAAAATATTAATAAGATAAACCAAATAATATAAATTAAAATAGAAATTTACTAATAATACATTTGCCTAAATAAAAGAAATTTTAATATTTATTAATCAAAATGATTTAACGATGTTGAAAATGAGGGCATGATTACAGGCAAACAATCAAATGCACGGAAATTAAAAAATTAATAAGTTAAACTAAATAAAATAGATTAAATAGAAATTTACTAATAAAACATTTGCCTAAATAAAAGAAATTCT